>PVKE010035340.1:0-16930 GCA_004027555.1 Craseonycteris thonglongyai | reverse complement strand
TCCTTTCATTGGTAATATTTGCAACAGCTCCTCTTTTACTGTGAAGTTACTAAATACCATTCTCACCATAACTGCCAACTGTGCGGTGTCTGATATATCTGTTGACTCGTCAAATTGCAGAGAGAAGCAGTCACATATTTCCTAGTCAGTCTTTAACTGAGTTTGCAAGTCTTTTGAAATTGCATGTATTCTTCTTGTGAGTGTGTTATTTGACAACTGTAGGTCTTGTATCGCCGACATAATCTCACGCTTGTTAGAATATTCCTCAAACAAACAATCGGCAGCAGCCAGAAATGCTTCTTTGAACAATTCACCATCCTGGAAAGGTTTTTTTCTTCTTTGCGAGCATGTGAGAAATTTTGAAAGAAGCAATGGTTGCCTTTTTAGATTTTTCCACATGTCTAGCGAAAACAGTCTGTTGAGTAGTTTAACTTAATTATAGTTGATTTATTTTTTTCTTTCTTACTTCAGATTTAAGTGGATAATTAGTATCAAAAGTGGTATGACTTGTCTGAAAGTGACGTTCAACATTATGTTTTTTCGGCCCTGCAATACTACTGCCACACAACAGGCAAACGCATTTACCTTTTAAATTAATGAAACAACATGATTCCTCCCAGTCTGTGTTAAAAGTATAGGTTCGTTTTCTCTTATTTGATCCACTCATTTTAGGACTAAAAAAATAAAAATAAAAATAGTTATAGAACTACAATATCATATCAAATTGCCACCGTAATAATAGATTACCTACCTCGCTTTTAGTTCATTTAAAATCAAATATATCAAAACACTGTGATCCTAGCTAACCATCACGACGCAATCAGTCCAGCAACCACAATCAAAATGGCAACTTCACGTCTCCCGGTTGGGTGGAGGAGAGTTTAAAGAGCGCAGCGGCTAAACAAGACGCGATACGTACAAAGGCGAAAGCTAGGGAAAAACTTACACATACGATATCGCAAACATACCAACGAATATAATAAACCTGTGTAGATACTCAAACAATATTTTTAAATTCTAACAAATGTATCAAAATAAATTATAGTTTCACTTAGTGTTTATGAAAAACTTCTGATGCAGTCAAATAATGGCGGCGCACACAAATCGATGGCGCCCGCGGGCCCGGGATTGGGAATCCCTGCTCTAGAAGTAGGTGTTTAAAGTTTAAGTTAAACTTTAAATTTGGCATGCAGTCATATTTTCATCTCTGAGGACCGAGTAAAGTCTTTTTGGATAATAGCTTCTTAAGTGCTGTTTTACGGCCCTTCCTCTTTGGCTTCCATAGAGGGCCTTTGCTGTATGGTGGCACTTGCAGGAGCCTCACTGGCCTCACAGCAGTGGTATCCTTGACTTTATCACTTCGTGTTCTCGCAGTACCTACTTCTTTGCAGCTAGTAAACTGTTAATGACACCACTCAGCTCATTTACACCCTGCCTTAGCTGTGGCTGGCTTGGCTTCTTTGAAGAGTTAGTTGCTGGACACCTTCTTCATTCTAAACCTCAATGTGCTGCTAGTGGAGCAGAGTTATAGGATCTCTTCTCTTGAGCTGCAGTAACTCCTTGGATTGCTCATCACTAAGGACCATTAGATGACTTCTATAGCTCTCTGTAGGGTACTTGAGAACTGGATACCGGTGAGAGTTGAAAGTCTCTGAGGAGCTTCCCATACAGGCCCACAGAGCCCAGCCAGTTAGATCCAATAGCCACACTACAGAGAAGTGAGATAAACACTTCTCTTCAAACTTACCTGGAACATCTTTTTCTAAGATTTCAACCCATACATGATGGGTCAATATCAGTGTCTTGCAGCATGTTTTTCTTCTCTGAGATTCCATTCTCTTTTAAACCTACTGCCTCAGATCTGAGGGCTTCTAACTTTCACTTCCTGTCCAATAAAGACTCATAGACATCATATCTTCTTCCTTCTTCCCCAGGGTCATTAGCTGTTTTCTCTTGGATCTATAATTGTGGAATGGCTGCAAGTGAACATACTTTACAAATTATATATCTCTTCCTTTTATCTGTATGTATCTTAACCAGTCCACTTTAAAGTTTCTTTCAAAATGCCTTTTTTCTATATATTTTAAGTTATACTAGAGATATGGATTCTATAGAGACCCATTTAAAAATAATAATGATCCTTATATTCCCTACCTAATTTTAGGTGACAGCTTCAAGTCATTCAAGACCAGTAAAACTATTATATGTTACTCTAAGTAGAATATACAACAGTCTTAAAGAAAAACTTGTTCCAATGGGGTTTTTGTTTCTTTGTTTTTCTTTCTAAATTCTCAAAGCAATTTTTAAATGTAAAGAGTATATAGCTTTATTTATTTTTGGTCTATATATATTTGCAAATGTGTGTACTTTCTAATATTTTCTTTGTCATGAATACCAATAAAACCTACTGTTAGAGGAGCTGCACTACCAAAAAAAGAGTTTGCTGAACTAATGGACAAGGTACCTATTTTCTCCAGTGCCTCCTCAAAACATAAGCTAACTTACTAAGGCATAAACAAAAATAATCAATCAGTTCAGTGCCATCAAAAATGCTTCAGTATGAAATTTGCTGAAATATTTTAAAACCTGAGCGTTATAATAAAAACTAAATAATAATATTTTAGTTAATGACCATCACATCAAACAAAACATTGAAAGCCTTCTCAAACCCTGAACTCTAGTTACAGTGGACCCTTGAACAATACAGGATCGAACCACACAGGTCCCCTTTTATGTGGATTTTTTTTTTCAATGAATACATTCAATACTCTAAATGCATTTTGTCTTCCTTCAGAATTTCTTAATAACATTTTATTGCTTACTTTACTGTAAGAACACAGTTCATAATGGGTATAACATACAAAATATGTGATAGTTGACTGCTTATATATTGGTAAGATTTCTGATCAATAGTAGGTTATTAGTAAACTTTTGGTGGATTCAAAAGTTATATGTGAATTTTTTACTCTATAAGGCTGGACATCCCTAACCCCAATGTTGTTTAAGGGTCAACTGTGTATATTTATGTTGTGAATGGAGCAATGGAACCTGAAAGTTGTATTCTATTTTTCTTAGAGGATGTTTACAAGACAATATGCTCCCTTGTATAAAGTTTTACAAGGCAATAAAATCTCAGTTGCATTAGTGAGAGTGAGAAACAATGACATTTGTGATCTCCCGCAAAAGAAATATATGTGTCCACGTGTTTTATCATATTGTAATTTTTATATATTAAACCAATATTTCACTCAACTGGAGATTTTATGATCGCAGACTTGTAAGATAACTTTTACCTATTTGAAATTCAGACGCAGATATTATGTATAATGAAGATATATCATTTTCCTTATTGGTAATTTGTAGTTAGAATTGTGTTTTATATACATCAAATATTAATTAAGTTCATGAGTGTCTGCCAATAGAGAAAAGTAGATCTCAAACCCAAACACAGTTAAAATCATCTGGAGAGTTTTAATATTGATGTACAGTCCATATTCTTCAAATGATTCTGAGTTAGTTGGACTACAGTGGCCCTGAACACTACATTTCCCCCCACCCCCCAGGGTTAAAAAGCACCATTCCCAATCACCATGTAACATAATAATAGGGTGACCCTTATAATATAAACATTCAACCACAAATCTCAAATAATTCTGATTATCTAATGTTTAACTTCTCAATGGATAGGATAACAAAACTGCACATTGCCTACTACAAATTATTTATAATCATGCTATTTCTTTTTTTATCTCCATTTTGGCTTTCTTTGTGTTTCTCAACTTGTTTCTTAACCTTGAACTTCAAAGTAAATTTTGAGGTGAAATTGATCCACGGGAGATTTATCAAGGCAAGAAACATGGGTTATCTTAGAATGTTCAGTTCATCTGCACAATAATAAAGACAAAAATTTGGTTCTAGAAATTCATACAGTATTGCAATGAAAAACCCACTATTTGCTATGCTTAAAGACTCTAGTCCTTAGGATAAAAATATTATTTAAAAATTACTTAAGACATATGAGTTCTGACAATTAAGTTCATGAACTCATCCTAGACAAAGTGCTACATATCACATTGCGGAATATCATTATGGTTATCTTAGAAATACTCCCCTTGGGAAGCTTTGCACCAATGCCAGTGCTTAGTCCACCCTTCAAAGCAATTTGGGAACTCATTTTCCGGAATGGCCATCAGAGCCATTGATGTCCTGAATGTCATCAAAATGTCTTTCTTTCAATATTTCCTTTATCTTCTGGTAAAAAAAAAAAATGTCATTGGGGGCCAGATCAGGTGAGTAGGGAGGGTGTTCCAATATACTAATGTGTTTACTGGGTAATAACTCCCTCACAGACAGTGCCATGTGAGCTGGTGCATTGTCATGGTGCAAGAGCCTTGAATTGTTGGTGAAAATGTCAGATAATTTTTGTCCAGCTTTTTCACACAGCCTTCTCAGCACTTCCAAATAGTAAATTTGGTTGACTGTCCAGTTGGTACAAATTCATAATGAACAAACACTCTGATGTCAAAAGGGGTAGCAACATTATTGTGACTCTTGATTTGGACTGACAGAACATTTTTGGTCATGAAGAATTGGCTGACTACCACTGTGTACTTTGGTGCTTGGTTTCAGGTTTGTATTGGTACACCCATGTTTCATCATCAGTGATAACATGACACAAAATGTCACTTTACGTCTCCAAAATATCTTGACCAACTTCAACTCTCCTTTGTTTGCTTTTGTTCATTCGTGAACTACTTCGGGACCATTTTTGCACGTACCTTTTCATGATAAGATTTTCAATTAAGATTTTCCTAACTGTTTCTCCATCAATGTTGACTTGGTCTGCTATGCTTGTCAGGATCAGCCAATGATTTTGATGACAATTCAACAAATTTTGGGGATGTGTTTGTCAGTTCCGCTCATTACTGGCCACCCTGACCTTTCTTCATCAGTGATGCTTTCTCTCCCCTCAGAAAAACACTTAATTCATTTGTACACTCCTGTTTTCTTTATGGCATTATCCCCATAAACTTGAACTAACATGCCCTGATTTTACTTCTACTCTTACCAAGTTTAACAAGAAAATGAATTCTCTAAGTCAAGCTCCAACATTCTCACGATGGCACATAAAAATACTCAACAATAAGGGATGCCACTCAGCAAGACACCATCACACATCTACACAAACACAACTATGAGATCCTGATATACCAAGATTATGAAACTGTACCAAATTGTTTGTATGGTGCTGCCAACATAAGCACATGGTTCTCATGTGAACTTAAGTGCCAGACCTCGTATGTTACTTGGAGTTCATAAAAAATTTTTCATTCACATTTGATTATGAAATATTAATTTTATAAAATACTTCAAAATAAGGAGTTGATTCATCATTTAAAAAGACATTAGAAAATATTAGTGCAGTATCAAACTCAATTTTAATCTCAAATCTTGTTCTAAAAAGCAAATTTATTATTCCCTCTTTTCTACTGTAAGTTAAGATTTTTATAGGCCAATGAAACAAATAAAGCAAGATACACTTAATTCACAACTTTAAGCACATATGTTTGGGCTATATTATCTCATCCCTTCTTGTTCTCTTAAATCCACTTAGCCTGACAACTTGACACAACAACTGTCTTTATTGATAAAGCACATATTACCCATACAGAACAAATGTGTGGGCTTAAAAAATGTTCCCGTCATAGGAAAATTTATCCCTGGTCTTCAAACTGTGTGTTCAGTCATATTTTATGATTTTTGTTTTCAAAAGCTGTGGTTGCTCAAATTGATGAGTTGTACTGGTGCCCTGAGTATCCTACTTCTTCAACCAAAAATTCATCACTTTATGAGGAAAATCAAGGTCAGGGGTGTTTGTGAATACACGGACTCATTTTCATTCAGATGTGGGAATTTCCCATATATGCTTTATCAATCTTTTTAGTTAGAAACAAAAGGAATGGAAAGAAAGCAGTATACTGAGACCTTAAATAAGCCTCTATTTTCCTGGAAACTATGAGCTTTTTCACTAGGAAGTGCTTCTCTAATTTTAACATGCATGTAGACCCCCAGGCATCTTATTGAAATGCAGAACTGTTTAGATGGGTCTAAAATGCAGCCTGCCACTTTACATTTTTAACATATGATGCTGGAGTTGCTGGTCCAATTACTCAGAAGACAGCTGCCAAATATAGTCTCTGTGAAAGTTCACCTCCTCAGCCCACCATAGACCCACACCCAATGCATATAAGGATGTGTCAAGTCATCCTTACTTGAACACCTCACTACTTCCGATAAGAGGAGAAAGAGTGTTCTCTTCAAATTTCACTACCCTGCTCTACCTAGCATATGCAGATTTTTGCCATTAAAATATCATATTTCAGCAGGAAGTTTCAAAATCGACCTAATGAGCTGATGATAAAATAACCCTTAGCTATTTGAACAGCTATATTGAGAGCTGAATTAAAATTTTGTCAATGTGTGGAGTAAGTGGCAATAAGTTAATAGGTTCTGTCACTAGTGGAGCAAACTAACTGCTTTTTAAAAATTAACCCTGAACCTTATCCTTATTCAGAAGATAATAGAATTGAGAGGTGGAATACTCCATATATTATTTATAACATTAATAAGAAAATCAAATAATTATGTCTTGCCTTCATCCCTTGCATATGTTTAACTTTATGCTTTCATCATTTGAAGAGTGCTTTGAATTGAAGGAACCGTCATAGTCTAATCAGTACCAACATTTATAGAATGTTTAATGTGACCAAGCAAACACTATTCCAAGTATTAGCTCAATTAATTTTCATGAGGTTTATACAATTACTTTCATTTCCATTTTAAAAATAAGGACTGAACAATTTAAAAACTGACCCTGTTTTACACAGCTGGAAAATGTCAGAGCTAGGGCTTGAAAACAAACATTCAGACTGCAATGTCCATGCAAATAACCACTCTGAATTCTGGCTTATTAGTCATATAGGTGCAAGGTGTGATTTCAGAGAGGTTAAGGATGCTCCTCTGACATAGCCCCTGACCCAAGTTTCTTCAACAAAAAACAAAGCTGCAGATACTTTGAATTTATCTTTCTCATTCATTTTTTTTATGAATTTAATACAAATTACCTAAAAATAACCCCCCACTTGTGTCAAGAAAAATAACAACAATCTTGCATAAATGTACCTTTCATCTAGCCACTCCATATATCCAGGTTGCTATGTCCCAGAGCGTTTAGCAGTTGTTTGTTCCAAAGTCATTACATATTCCTTATTGCCAGCCCTAGTTGTGTGCTCAGATTGTGTAAAAAGTTTTTCTTCAATTGGTAATTAATATCATTACCACTCCTTTCAGCAAATATCCTTGACTCTCATTTTCTAATGACAGTTGAGACTATTAGGTGTGAAGTCCCTTAAATCCTCTCAACCTCACAGACTTCCCGGTCCATTTCCATCTAGTCAGCATTGCTCTGCTTCGTTTTGGTGTCCTTGGAAACAATGCCACGCCTCCCTTACAAAATTTCCCATACATCTCTGCTATGGATCATGACCCTATCACCCTCCTCTCTGTATTGCTCTTCATCAGCTTCTATGCTTTCTACACTTACGTCTCTCCCAGCATAAAAAAAAAAAAAAATTACACTCAATCTTATTACTCCTTTTAGCTGAAACTACATCTCACCCCTCACCCTCATCAAAATTATTTTAAAGCAGAATATATACTTGTTATCTATATTTACATCTTCATTTCTTGTTTTCTCCTCAGTCTTTGTATTTATTGATTTTTACATTCTTAGCAATCACTAATGATTTCATACTATAGTTTAATGGATATTTGTCAGTTTTTAATCTCCTTTAATTTCTTCAACTTTTGACATTATTATTACTTCCTTCTATTTTAAATTACCTCCTCTATTATTTTCTATGATTGCACATTGGTTTTCCTCCAGTAAAAAGGCACAATTGTGGAATTGGGAAAGTAAATGAACATATGTGAGGGCATTCTCATCCATAAAAGGAGGACATGACAATGTCATATGCTGTTTTGATATAACTCAAAAAAATATGAACACATGTAGACAAGGGTGGAGTAGGCCATTCATTTTAGTTTTGGTTATAGACTATTGCTCTAACATCTTCTTCTAAATAACAGAGAACACTGTGAAATACCCTATTCTAAATCCCCTCATTCCTATAGGTATTGTACCTGCCCCACCCCTGAGATATGGGCCCAGTGGAAAATAATCAAAAAGAAGAAAATTTTATCTTAGGCAAAGTAATAACCTTTTGATTCCACATAACCTTTTAGTACTTCTACTTTGTCACAATGCTTGTGTAGTACTCCGACTTCCTGTGGTTATCAACACTTGGGTAACTTCTTTGAAATGAGGTCAGACTGTTCTTTAAAATAGTTACCACTTGAATTCAATTTTAAATAACATTGACTGTTATAAGCAAAGTGGGAGAATTTCAAAGTGATATTTACAAGGCAGCACATAGTACTTCCACCTTCAGCTAAGAAGCCAAACACCTTCAAACCTAAAGTGCCTTACCAGGAGACGGTCTTCCAATGCTGGGCAAATTTATAAGTATGCTTTCTAATATTTTACACATTCCTGAAAAAGTTATCTATAACTTAACGAAGCCAATTCGGTAGGCTAAATATGTTTCTGGTAGATTCAAGGTTAAATATCTGTTTCTGTAAGATTAATTTTTTTTTTTTTAGTCTCTCTGTTCTTGCTTGATTGCTAGGCCTAATTCTATAATTCTCTGCATCAACATTCTCATCTATAAAAGGAGGATAACAAAAGAGTGTACACTTTAATATTTCTTATGAATATTAAACATGTACATCTTTTTATGTGTTAATTACTATTATTATGTTGTACTTTCCAATTTCTGTAAACTTCATTTGGTTCTCACATCCACAAAAAATCATTGAGGAACATAAACTTCCCCCTACTGATTAAATCAATGCATTGAATACACAACCACTAATAGGCAAATAAACAAATACCTCTAATCTCATAAATGATAAGAGACTAAGTATCTTATTTCACCTCAGGTTTGTTATGAGTTGAAAGTAGATAAGAAGACTGCCGGGGAAGCCGTGATGGCTCAGTGGGTTAAGCACTCACTTTGCAGTGCTGGGGACCCAGGATCGAATCCTGGCCTGTGTGGACCCATATGCTGAACTGGGGAGTTCCCCCAGTTCAGTTCTCTCTCTGTCTCTGTATCTCTCTCTCTCTCTCTCTCTCTCTCTCTGTCAAAAACAATAAAAAAAAAATTAAAAAAAGAAAAAGAAGATTGCCTAATAAGTTGTTGTATGGAGTAAATGATAAATTATGTGATACATTCAGTATATACAATGCTTTATTATTTTAATTATGAAAATAGTGATTTGCAAAATTATCCTTTAGTGCTGAGATTCTGTTTAGTATGTTTACATTAAGTGCAGTTAGTTGTGATGGTATTGGGATCTATCAGAATTAGAAAAAAAAAATTCTACTTCGACAGTTAGGAAAAAAATTTAATTTAGTCTACTGAGTGCCCTTGTCATGTGCCTGCACTTTTTTCCTATTGATCAACCTGCTATTCTTTTTCAGATGCTTCTTATTCTTCACCTCTGTACTTATACTCAGGCAGATTTTTGACAAGTTTTCAAGAAAACACTCAACTAACTTCATTGATTCGTTTCATTCATATGTGAGGCCTGTCCATAAAGAATCCAGTCATCTAATATGAAAAATAGAGGCATTTATGGCTGATTTTTTTTTTGGACAGCCGTGCTATATAACCAAAATAATTTTCTGTGGATGCAAACCTTTAGCCTTTTGATGTTTTTAATGCCTTGAAAAATATTACCTTGTAGAGATTCTAGGCTTTCGCTTTTTACCTTTGTGCATGTGTGTTTCCTTTCACCATGAAGGAAGGTTCAGGTGTGTGTGTGTGTGTGTGTGTGTGTGTGTGTGTGTGGTTAGACTAGAGAAATAGATTCTAAGAGTGAAGTGTTCAACACTACAGAGAAGGAATAGGTTAACACCAACTAGTAATACCAATGAATTAGCAATGACTTTCTTCCACATTGTCATGATGTTTGTATAGTACTCTAGTACCCGTACGTGCTTATCAACATTTTTGTGACTTCAGGTCAGACTATTCTTTAAAATAGTTACCACTGTAATTCAATTTTAATAAGCAATTAAATCATACATAGTTACTATATTAAAATAATATAATATTGTCAGAGCTCAAAAAACAGATGCTGCAATCTTTTTAAAATCAATTTTTTGAGGCATATTTATAAGTAGTAATATTTACTCTTTTTAAATGAATCTGAAAAATGTTTAAATTCAATAAAATTCTTAATTAAAAGTTAGGTTAGAAAGGAATTATAAATTGTTATTAACTAATGTCACCCCAATAAATTTAACATTTCAAGGAAAAAAGAATTATAAATTTTAAATAATATGCTCAAGCATTGTAACTGGGGAGCAAAGAGTGAAATATCATCACACAAAATATCACAAAATATTTTAATTTTATTTTATAAATTGGTATCTCAGATTGCCATTTACGGTAACCATTTTTTAAGGCAATGTATATTGTTCCATGGATTAGTGCTTGAATTTTCCTTTCAAAATTTTTCAGTTGTAGGATATTATTTTTAAAAATGAAGATAGAATTATGCTATTTTTCATTTCTCCTCATATGCTTTAAAGAGTATTTGTTCCAATTTCTCTTCATTTTCTTTGATCTATAATTCCAGAAAATATAATTCTCTAGAAATTAGTGTTGAGATTATTTGTACATATTCTTCATAGTCATAGGTATGGTGTTTATCTTTTTATTCTAATTATCTTATTTTTTATTGAATTGTTACTTATGTTGAAATGTCTTCCACTTTGTTAACTTATTTGTTTTTGACTAAACATATACTTATATTATTAAAAGTAAATAGTGGTTTATACCAAATGCTGTGGATAGTATGAATTCTAATGAGTTTCTTCCACTGACCATGGGATTTACTCTTTATTTGAAGATCACTCTTGTTTCATATTTGCCACCTATTGCATTTTATATCATGTCTAAAATATATTTAATTGCTTTATATTGGTGATTATCTTCAGAATCACAGATTAGAAAAGGAGAAGTTAGCCAAAAACGCTTAACATAACTAGATAAAGATACTTTATTCTGGAAAATTTTATTGCATTCTTGCTCTTGGAGAGAAAAGATTCTCAAGTTAATTTTGTTTCTGCTTCTACCCAAGTGTTTCCCAGCTGAAATTCTTCTTTTAGTTCAAAGCAGTGACTTAATCTAAACCTTCAAAACCTTCAGCCATAGTTGCCTTTTAGTTCTACAATGTAGGGCAAGAAAGATGATAGAATTTCCTAGAGACCTGAAAGAGTCACAAGAACAGATGTTTGGCTTATGGGTTGAGCTATGCCAGTACTGCATGCTAGATTCTGAGTGCAGTGACAGAGGTATCTGAGTATTCTCTAATACATGTATATTGTGTATGTGTATTTGATATGCAGGCCTCCTCAATCACGTGGCGCAGAGCAACTGAGTCCCTTGAATGAGTCTAAAGATGGTACTGATTGGTCTAATCTCACTTTTTTTGGTTTTGGTGATGGCTATTAGTGTTCTCTATTTTAAATTGCTAGAGGAAAATGCTTAATTTACAGTATGACATAGAGTTTGAAGTAAGTAATAGACAACCATAGGCTCTAGACATTAACTCAAAATTTACAAGGCCTTTCCTCTTATTCATTTTTCTCCTTTCACCTTCTTTCTGGTACTTTTCCAGATACCCCAAATCCATCAATCCTTTCCAAAGAATATGCCCCTGAGTCAATGTGACCTATTAGCAATGAATAGTTACTATCACAGTCATCCAGATGCTTTCTGTCCCAGAAGAGGAAACCCTGAATCAGTATTGAAAATTCTTTTCTTATTGCATGTGGTTTATCCATCATACTGGATCAACTCCTTGTTAGACCCTTTTTCTATATGGTTATTATGCTTAGCCACCTGTCAATTTCTTCCTGTTCTTTTTTTTTTTTTTTTTTTTAAGATTTATTTTATTGATCTCTGACAGAGAAAAACAGAAACAGGGAGAGACAGAGAGAAGGGGGAGGGCCCAGATCAGTCTCCATAGTTGACATTAGTTTTCCATATAGTTTCACTCCACAGGTGGGCGCAGGGCTGCGCAGGGCAGGAACTGGGCCGGAGGCCTCCCACATAGGGCCCGGCAAGAACTGAACTGGGGGCACACCCCAGTTCAGCATGTGGGTCCGCATGGGCCGGGGCCAGGATTTGATCCTCGGTGTCCGGGGCTTCAAAGCGAGTGCTTAACCCGCTGAGCCATCCCAGCTTTCCCTCTTCCTGTTTTTAATACATTTTCTTCTTTTTTTTCTAATTAGTCATAATTCTCTTTTCTTACTTAAGAACAAAGAAATACATATCTAAAATTTACAGATGGAAATATAAATAGAAGAAGCATAACCCATGGCTAAAACAGAATCTTCCTTATTTAACATACATTTTAGATGTATACATCTTTCTGGCTCTCCTCGTTTCTACAGTTTCTGCACTCTTGAAGTTTTGACATCTGTTTTTTTAAAATGTGATTGCCAGAGTTTAAGCAACAACTGACACTGAAATTCAAAATAATTTGGGAGCTAAAATTCTCCTATTTTTCTACATTGTATGTCTACTTTTGCAATCTCCAAACAAATTAGCTTTATGCAGGAAGTAATTCCATATTTTTGCTACTATTAAATTTGTAATTAAAAAAAAGGGGTAGAACTATTTTTTCTTTCCATACAAATTGTTGTGAAAATAGATTTATATGTTGTCATTTGGGTGTGATTAAAACAAGAACATGGAAAGCATGATGTGAATGAACTAATTTCAAACCCAGGAATATAAATAGGTAATAATAATATTCTGTAGTAGTTCAGGGAAATGAATATAATTCCTTCTACCAGAGTCCCAGGGGGAAAAATCCTCAAGAAGGAAAGCCAAATATCTGTTAATGTGGAGTGATCAGCCATGTAAGGGAGAGACAGAAGATGCAGCATTATATGCATGATGAAGAAAGCAATTCCTAGATTAAACAGACTTTAGACTAAAGTTGTGTAGCTTTAAAAAAAGAAACATAAACAAGACAGATGATAATTTGGGTTAGAACAGCTATTGATTGTGTTTCTTATATTATGTGAGCCTGTATGAGTGACTGGATGCAGGAGACTAAGAAGAAGGTTAAAGATAATATATATATTAGCAAGAAGGGAGAAATCTGTGGATCATCCAGTTCTAACATTTATATGGCATCTATCGTGACATGCAAATATATTGCATATGCAAATTTGTATTCGCATATTAAAGTAGGCAAGGATTAAATCCGATTTTTAGATGATAACCTATACTAATTCATCTTACCTTTAATGAATAGAATTCACTTAAACCAGACACATCCAGAATTTCTTTTATAATTCTGAGGTTTATTGTGATAGCATATCAAACAGTGGAGAAATTCATAAAAGCAGTTTTGCATATTAACTTTTGTACCATATTTTCTTATCTCACCAAGATGGTACTGTTACATATGAATGGGGAAATTCAGGATATTAAAGGAAAGGCATCGATATGAAAGTTATACTAAGATTGGCTTGTGATAAATAACACTGCATAAGCCCTAAAAGCACAACCAACTAAACTGAATACATTGGATAATGTACTTTTGGATAATAAACTAACCTAATATTTGTACTGGTATGCCCAGAAAGGGTATATACTGTTGTTAACATTTCCTACTGTATATGAAGTAATACTATAGAGATAGGTGAATAATCTATAATC
This sequence comes from Craseonycteris thonglongyai, assembly GCA_004027555.1. Taxonomy (NCBI): domain Eukaryota; kingdom Metazoa; phylum Chordata; class Mammalia; order Chiroptera; family Craseonycteridae; genus Craseonycteris; species Craseonycteris thonglongyai. The sequence continues at coordinate 3,065 of PVKE010035340.1, read as the reverse complement.
AAATTAAAGGAAGAGCAATTTGGTTCATAAAAATAGACACTGGAGGTTTCTGTGACATATCAAAATTGGGGAATCTTCAGTGCTGGCTCTGACATGTCTTCTAGTTTCATCTTATATGACTGCAGCTATTCTTATTCATCTCACATCTTCGGATGTCTGGTCTCCAGAGTCTTAAATAATACTGCATAACTGCTTTCTTGTCAGATGGCACAAAAACTCATTATTTAACAAAAAGAAAATAAACTGCTTCTGCTTTGCTCAGACCAAATACCAGAACATTCATCTAAATCCATTTCATAGAACATCTGCTTGTAATAATGTATACAATGGTGAATACCTGAAAGCTATTAACGTATAACCCAATGCTGGCCTCTTCTGTATTTTGAGGGACAATAGGGGTCCATAAAGTATGCTGTTAATTTTTTTCAAGCCTCTATCAGGCATATTCAACTGACTATATAACCTTACTCATCTCATATGGACCTCTTTGTGAGCTGTCTGTTTCATAAGTCAACCAAAGACTCAAATTAAGAATATTGCCTAATGGGGAAGCCGGGATGACTCAGTGGGTTAAGCGCTCACTTGAAGCCCCGGGGACTGAGGATTGAATCCTGGCCCCGGCCGGTGTGGACCCATGTGCTGAACTGGGGAGTGCCTGCAGTTCGGTTCTCACTGGATTGAAGACCCCGGCTCAGTTCCTGCCCTGTGCAGCCCTGCACCCACGTGTGGAATGAAACTATGTGGAAAAACCAATGACGTGCAACTATTACTATGGAGATTGTTCTGGGCCCTCCCCCTTTTCTCTGTTTCTGTCTCTGTATCTCTCTGTCTTTGTTAGAATATGGCCTAAATTGATAGGGTTTTTTTTTGTTTTTTGTTCTTTGTTTTTTTTTTTTCTTCCTCAGTGATTGTCAAACATGGCGGACTTTACTCACAAGGAAACATTTGCAAACATCTGGAGACAGTTTTGACTGTCATACTCTTAATAGTGGAGTATGATGCATCTTATGGGTAGAGGACAGACTTACTGCATAGCAGCCCATAGCCTATAGCAGGGGTGGCCAACAAGTCGATCGTGGTCGACCGGTTGATCGTGAGGCCAATTTTGGTCGATCATCGATCGCTCGCAATGTCTGGGGTGGAATTCTGTGTACCATGGACTTTGTGATTGTAGAAGACAAAACTTTCTAGCAATAGTTTAATGCATTCTGGGAATTTGCCAAGGTCATCAATTCCTAGAATTCTGACAGCCTGACCCTGTGATCTCCGCCCACCCAGACAATACATTTTGACTTATGTGTTACACTTGTCACCGGACGCAACAGTTATGACTCGACTCATCGAAGAACACAGTCAGTTAGCTTGAATATTTGGTAGTGTCATATGGTAGCTTCTTTTCTTTTGTATTAACAGTATTATTATCAATCAATATTATTTATCCTCAATGACCATGTTGAGTTTCAATTTTTCTTCTGTTTAAAATGTAAGTACCTTTTCTTTGTTTTAAATTAAATTGCTTTTCTTACCTAACTATTTACTTGATAAGTGAGCATTCTCGGCAACAGATCTCTAAACTGCGGTCACTACACTGAGAGAAAAATAAGAGACAGTATTACAAATATATTAGGAATAACAATAATTCTATTTAAATTAAGAAGTCAGTATTGTAAACCATAATAAATATATTGTAACTTTAACATACTTCTTGTGAATTTGAATATATCGATATTAGATTTTAGTATACTTGTATTGTTGTCCCCGATCGTAATATGCAGTATTGTTATTATTTCTCTCAATGTAACAGAGATCATTGCCGCAGTTCATGAGTTTTTGAATTTTCTAGGAAAATATTTCATTCAATATTTATTCTTTAAATTGTCATATTTCTTTGCATTCTAGTATACCCATGAACATGAGTAGTAAACCGAAAAAATAGAAAACTTATCACTTCAATGAAGAATGGGAACTCGATTACTTTTTGACAATGGTGAATGATAAATGTTGTTGTTTAATATGCCTTACCTCGGTAGCCATTGCTAAAAAGGGTAATCTGGAGAGACATTTTTTAGCTTTACATAACAAGTATCAAACAGATTATCCACCTAATTCTGAACTGAGAAAATATAAAGTTAGGGATCTTAAAACTCAATTAACAAATCAACAAAGCGTTTTTAAAAAGCCAAGGTTGAAATCACAAGCAGTAACTACTGCATCATTCAAAGTAAGCTATCTCTTAGCAAAACAATGTAAGCCATTTTCCGACAGTGAATTTGTAAAGGAAATTTTTTTGGAAATGTCAGATTCACTTTTTAACGATTTTAAGAACAAGAGTGAAATTGTTGCTACAATTCAAGATCTACAATTGTCTCGAAACACAGTGATGCGACGAATTGAAAGGATGAGTGGGAATGTAAAAGAGCAGTTATATAATGATATTAATAGATGTTCTTGATTTTCTCTTCAGTGTGATGAATCGACAGATATAAGTGATACAGCACAATTACTTGTTTTCGTTCATATGGTTTTTAAGGATTTTACATCTAAAGAAAAATTGTTGGGTGTGATTTCTTTGAAGGAAAGGACTAGAGGTGTAGACATATTCAAAGCCTTTAAAAACTTGCTCAATGATTTGAAAGTACCACTTTTTAAATTAGTCTCAATAAGAACAGATGGCGCAGCTGCAATGATAGGTTGCATAAATGGATTTATAGCCCTATGTGGAAATGAAGATGAATTCCCAGCCTTTTTGAGCTATCACTGCATAATTCACCAGCAAGTGTTAGCTAGCAAGAGACTAAACACAAAAGAGGTCATGGACGTAGCATTTAAAATTGTTGATTCAATTCGAGGAAGTTCCCTCAAACGGCGTCTCTTCCAACTGCAACTCAATGAAGGCCAACCTGAATTATTACTACATACCGATGTCAGATGGCTAAGCAGAGGTAAATTTCTGCAGCGATTTCATGATTTATTGCCTGAAATTATAGATTTTCTTCACGAACAAGATGGAAACTGTGAAAATTTAAATGATGAAACTTGGCTTAGTGACTTAGCATTTCTTACCG
>PVKE010035339.1:0-16937 GCA_004027555.1 Craseonycteris thonglongyai | reverse complement strand
ATTTTGTTACTACAACAAACTCTCAATAATCACAAATAAGCTAGAATAAAGAATGTACATGTGGGGAAGCCGGGATGGCTCAGTGGGTTGAGCGCTCACTTTGTAGCCCGGGGGACCGGGGATCGAATCCCGGCTCTGGCCTGTGTGGAACCATGTGCTGAACTGGGAGCTCCCCCGGTTCAGTTCTCTCTCTGTCTCTGTCTCTGTATCTCTCTCTCTCTGTCAAAAGTAAAAATAAATGGATGAAAATATATTTAAAAAAAAAAAAAAAAAAGAATGTACATGTGTGTAAGAATAGATATAGGGATGCCAGGATAGCTCAGTGTTAAGCGCTTGCCTTGCAATTGCAAGGTCAGGGGTTCAACTCCTGGCCTTAGCCTCAGCAAACCCATATGCTGAACTACGGCACAACTGGTAACCACCAGGATGGCTCAGAAATGAAGATTCTCACCTCCCTGTGGGAGGCCAGTGGTTTAATTCCCACCCCACATGGCCCCACATCCACCTGTGTGGAATTAAACAATGTCACAACTAATGATGTACAACTGTAGAGAATGCTCTGGGCCTTCACCCCATTCTCTCTGTTTCTCTCACCGTGTTTCAAAACAATAAAATAATTTTTTTTTAAAGAATAGATATAAATAAAAAGAACAAATAAAGAATTCATGTGGTAGGTGTATGAACCCCTCTTGAAAAATTATCTTTTGGAGAATATATCTTTTCCTGAGAATTCTTGATCACTTTTATAAAAATAATTTTATCATTATGATTATATGAGTGAATTTACTGTGCCCCCTTATTCACCAGATAACTTTTTTTTTTAACAATCCGACAAGATCAGAAAAGACTTGGGCTGATAAACAGAACTTCTTTTTCTCTCGAACCACAATTAACTAAGATCAAAACCCTCTGATAATTTGTGCTTCTATTTTAAGATCCATTTTTATTCTACAACTGGCTGAAGCATGAAATGAACTCAAGTAAACGGAGTTGAATGGAAATGATCTGATGATGTAATATGCTTCTAGTATACTGTGTGCCTTAAAGTCAGATCATATGCCTCACTCACCTTCCTCCCCGAGGCCCCAGCACAATGACCAACACACGCAAGATTCTCAGCGCTTGACTATTGTATGTCACTAACAGCAAGTTCATTTCCCTCCACATAATCCCTCTGGTTTCACCAGAGCTGAAAATATCCCAAATAACACTTAGAGACCTCCTTAAGATAATTGCCAAAATATGTAACTTCATTCAAAAATATTCTTTACTGAAGTCAGATAAGAGAAAACTGAATTTAGAAAGCAAACTAAAAAAAAAAAAAAAAATGAACTTGAATACCCAGAACCTGATTTATCTCGTTTCCTTCTTCCTATCCCATCCATTGACCATTTCTTCTATTCCCATGATTTTTCTTATCCTTATTGAATGTTTATTATTTGCCAGTCAACACACTAAGTACTTTCCATGCATAATCACATTTGATCTGTATAGCAGTTAACAGAGGAGAACACAGACTTGCCCAAGGCCACTCCACCAATGAGTTTGAATCACATCCAATTGAAGCCTCATCTTTGATTCTCTGAACCCACATTATTATATACCGCCACTGTGAAATCTGGAGTAGAAGCAATGCTATTGGTACACAAACTATTCACATTTCCAAGCAACTAAATAAGAACTCTCAAAGAAACCAACACAGCCATTAGCACTTCTTCTGCCAACCTTCCCATTTTTCCTCTGTTCTCTGCCCCACTGCCAAAAAGCTCTTCCAGCACTTGATCCTTCTTCATCCTTCTTCTATCTATCCTTCTCTTTCATCTTGTTCCACCCAGCTTAAGACTGACAAAATTACATGGGAAAAAACATCTTCATAATTCCCAAAACAAGAGTCAGTACATCAGTTAGTCTATCTCAAGATTTAGAGTTTAGTAACGCCTCAAATCAAAACTGGATCAGGAGGGGATGCTGGGATAGCTCAGTGGTTGAGTGCTTGCCTGACAATCCTGAGGTCTGGGGTTCGATTCCTGGCCCAGCCCATGCAACCTCATATGCTGAACAGTGGCACAACTGGTAACCGCTGGGATAGCTTGGCAGTGAAGGTTCTTGACTCCCATGAAGTAGGCCCAAGTTCAATTCCATCCCATGCAGCCCCACATCCACCTGTGTGGAATGAAACTATGTGAAAAAACGAATGATGTACAACTATGAAGACGGCCCTGGGTCCTCTGCTCTTCCTACTTCTCTCTTCTCTCTTTTCTCTCCACTCCCTAACTTCTCTCAAAAGAAAAATAATAATTATTTAAAATTGGATATGGGAGAGTCTCAGCGTTCCTTGCACAAGGGTCACTTCACGTATCTGAGAAGACAGGGCAGATGTTTATCAATTACTTCCCTTCAGGTGCCTTGATCAACTTTGGCCTGATACATATTAATACAAATAAGCTAATAAATATATTAAAGTGTTGCTGTTCTTTTTATTGTATAAACAACCTACCTATAAAGTTACATCCGAGTTTTATGACATTTTTTTCTTTCTTTCTTGGTTGCTATTAACTGAGCACATTTCTATTTGTGAATCATCAGATAATGAATTTATATTTAGGAACAGAAAATTATTTCATTTGATCAGTATGCAGGTGCTGGTGTTCCAGGGGACTAAATCCCACATGCAGATGCCAAACACTCCATTTCATGGCAGGAGCCACGATTTCTGAGAACACAAGTCTTTCCCAAGACTCCATTTTCAAAATAATCGTTACCATTTTCACATAGCAGATCAGCAAGTCATTCTTTCATTATAAGTCTCTTTTGTTGGGAAACAATTTACTTGTTTGAATCCTAGGTAGCATGTTCACTTTAATGTTCTTTTCTGTAGAAATCCATTCAAAATAACTCCCACAGTCTTGGCATTAGCTACAAGATGAATGTCAGATTCCTTAGGAAATTACTTGGGCAGAATTCTGACAAAACATCATGCAATTATTTTTATTCTTGTTTGGTTCTTTAATTCTGTTTTTTATTTTCAGTTTGGTTTTTCTTTTCATCAGTTATAAATGCATGTAGTTGAGAGAAATAGTTCTTTTAAACACATTAAAAGAACAGCAGGACCCTGATACCAATGTCAAACCCATACATGCATTTCCCACTCTCTAGTGGCAAGCAGTTTTAGTTTATCAACTTTTTGTTGTTGCTGTTCATAGTTATCTCTATAACTCTAAAAAGCTTATTCTGCTCCTTTTGATATTCCTGTTTTCAAAATAATCTATAGATTTTCCTCCATGAAAGGTGAAGATTTGGGTTTCTTTCACTCTCCTTCAAGCCAGCCAAACTTCATACTGTGTAGTTAGAATGCTATTCTATACATACTTTATTTATATAAATGTTGGTCCATATATAAATCTCTAATAACTGTCCTTTTCTGGTTGTACAGTATTTTTCTTTTACCTGGAGTTGATAATTGCCACATTTTTTGTTTGCTTAGTTTTGTGCATACTTATTGACAATCCATTCCCAAATTGCATCTCGGGTATCTGAACTGCCTCTCTGAAGTTTATGTGATGTACTCTTAGCGAGTTCATCTCATGGGAGACATTTCCTCCTGACTGCTCCAGTGTGGACAGTCATTCAAGGCCATCTCCCCAGCTGGCTTTTTCTAAGGTTGGATTCCTGTGGCTGAATCCTGTGTCTTTCTTGTTGTTAATATAGCTCATTTGTTGTTGCAGCATACTCTCAACAGCGTCCTCAAAAAAACGTGTGTGGGGAGCAAATTTTTCAAAGCCATGGTCTTAAAATCTTTCTTCTTCATTATTAATCATTTTCTCTCAGGATATATGAGATATCACTTCTGACTTCTTACTTCCAATATTGTTTTTGAGACGTCTAAAGCCATTCTTACTACTGGTCCCTTGCATGAATTCCCCAGCTGGTAGCTTTTGGGTACTTCTCTTTGGCCCAGTATCTGAAATTCATATTTATGTGTTTCGGGTAGTTCTATGTTTATAGATTATGCTACCTAGTCAATGGACCCTTTTCATCTACAAACTCATATGCCACAATTCTGTGTAATTGCTTGAATTTTCTACTTTGATCATTTCTTCTCTTCCCTTATATTTTTTTCTCCCCATTATTTGGATGTTAGAATTTATAGATTATTCTTTATTTTTGTTTTGTTTTGTCTTTCTCCTGTATCTCCTGCTGAATATTTCATTTTTATCACATTCTTAATATTACCTGGAGCTTTCTTTTTTGTTGTCATTGGCTGATCTGTTCGTATAGAATCTACTTTTATTACAGAGATATTTGCTCTTATCTTTCTGTTAAAATAAGTTGTTTTGTTTGTTTTTTGGTTGTTTTTTCCCTCCGTGCACAAGTTGCTTTCCTCTGTGTGCTTGTTTTGTTCACTCCCTTTCTTACTGGATACTTTTCTCAGGTGACTAGTGATCCTGAAGTGTTTACATTAACAAAACAGAAACTGATTGGAAAGTCCATGCGTGTTAAAAAGACTTATCAACTGTGAACTGTGACCTTCATTGCATCTGCTGGACCTTTGGCTTGGAAACCCCTGCAGCAGGGTTTTTCCCCCATTGGCCTAGTCAGATTGCCCAGAGAAGACTCTTCTAATCTCCTACTTTGAAGCTAAAATCCTGACCCTCTGTTTGAAGAACCAAAGTGGGAATGAAGTCAGGTGTCTCAAAATTCTGTACATAAACCTTCACTTGTGCCCTGTGTTTATAGAATTGTATCTTCACCTTCCGCTCCCCTTAAAGTCTTCCAATCCTGAACCATCTATTTCATCCAGGGTCCTAGTATAAAACTGATGATAATTCAAGTTAGGATAACTTTAATATGTTTAAATAAATGTCTGGGAAGTGTATAAAGTGTGTAGGAAAATTGCTGGGTAGAGTGCTAAACCTCTTATTTCCAGGATAGGCCCGAGAGATTAGAGAAAGGGAAGGTTACTAGAACCTAGGAGAATGTCCTGTAAAGAGGCCAACTTCTGAGGAACTTTGACCTTCAATGGAGAGAGGAAGTCATCCCAAGGTGACTTCACAGGAAGGAAACTTGGAGGATAAGTGCCTTTACTTTCTTAAACTCTGATCTCCTATCAGGGATCTCCATTGACTAAACCCAAAAGGCCCATTCATTTGACCCATACAGGTCAGCCTCCTAGGCCAAAAGAAAGATGGGAAGGGTGGAGAATGATTCCAGAGGAGCACATGAGAGGTATCCAGCACATCTCTAAAGAGCAACCTCAATATTATGGTGGGGTCAGGCCATGTGAAAGGAGAATATCTGAGGCTCTAAGTGCTTATTAAACTAACTTCCCACCAACCCGCCTATGTTTTGGTCATATTTTGTTCTGCTTTATTGTGGTTCAAATGGCAAATAAAAATTATGTACATTTAAACTTTACATGATAAATTGATATATGTAGACATAATGAAATGATTACTATAATCAAGTTAATTAACACATGGCTTCATATGAGGTCTCAGGGAACTATGGAAGCATCTGGGAAAGATTGACCTTCGTTGTTAATACCTGAAATGCAAACAAATAACTCAACTGAGCTACCTAGATCATCTCAGGAGTTGCCCAAGCTCAGATCAGCATAACAGCAAGACCAATCAATACCTTATGATCAAGAGTCACACTTTGACTTGGGCTAGAGCCTCTGACTTTTCTATTTTTCCCAGACCAGTGATTTTAATAAAATTCAAGTCCTTTATTTGTGTCTCCTCGATATTATTACAGCAACACACGGGCAACAATAATAGGGTTAAAAATTTTGCTTCCTTTCCCAACCATTCATGTTCCCAATTAGGCTGTCTCCTACAAAATATAGAATATGGAATACATAGTAATACAAAAACTACAGTCAGTTCCACTATAATGTGACATGTTTTGCAGTTAACACCACAGGGCTTGGGAAATGGAACTAGGGGAACAACACTCAGAACATTTGTCAGCGACACATAAAAAAGATAAAAACCTAATTAAAAAACAGTAGAATAATTTTACACATGGTAAGTGGTTAAGAAATACACAGGGTGACTGAGGTTGCCAATAGGTGTGTGAGGTACTCGTGTTTTTGAAAGCTGTTGCAATTGTCTACTTTTACCTAGTGTTTCTCGTGGGTGAAACTGTGTACAAGGAAACTCAAAATTCTCATGTTCCAATGGCTCCCTAATATCATGTTCCATACATCATCTTAGAACAAAGGCAAGTTTCTAGAACAAGCACTATGATAGAACTGAACATTGTCTCCTACAATCTAAGCACCTGGGCCTCGTCACTGTCCACCAGTTTCCCCTCACCTCTGATTCTGCACACAAGCTGATGATTCATTGGACTATCATTGAACTCTCCTCTTTGGATCTGGTGACAGATAGGGGAAAAGTCAGGACTCTATTTATAGTGCGCAAAAGGAGAAAAAAGGCTAATAATGATTTTTACCTGATCACAATTTAAAAAATAAAATGGTCCCACTAGCCTTTAATTCCATTAAGGAAAGAACTATCTTTTCCCTTTTTATCTCCAGTAAATTGCATCATACTCAGCACATGGTAGATACCTAATAATGTTTGATGGTTATAAGAATGTACATTCCACTAGAATAGCCATCATATATCATGCCTTCTAATATTCTTAATATCCTGCTGAAGACTCAATAAGTAGAAATATATGTTTAAAAAGGTATAAGGTGGGGTAGCCTGGATGGCTCAGCAGGTTAAGCACTCACTTTCCAGCCCTGGGGACCAAGGATCGAATCCCAGCCCAGGTTCATGTGAACCCATGTTGGAAGCCCCAGTTCAGTTCTTGTCCCCTGACTCAGCCCCTGGCTCAAGGCACTGATGAGGGGGCCCCCATGTGGGGGTCCCCCAAGCTCAGTTTCTGCTCTGTGCAGCCCCTGCCCACCTGTGTGGAACAAAACCCGTGTTGAAAGCTGATTACGTACAACTATGGAGACTGCTCTGGGCACTCCCCTTCTCTGTCTCTCTCTGTCTCTATCTTGCTCCATCAAAAACAATAAAATAAATCTTCAAATAAATAAAAATAAAAAATAAAGAGGCATAAGGTGATAGAAAGAGAGTTGGTAACAACATCTTAACACCAAAATATACACACATATAACATAAAACTTTGGAACACAAGGATGTATTCTACTATTTCGCAAAAGGAGGTATCATGTAATCTAAAGAAATGGCAGAACTCAAAAAAAGTATGCTATATAAATGACAGACTCTCAAATATCAGGCCCAGAAAGCCTGTAACTACTTTATTTCTGTGGCAGAAATGTATGGCCTAAAGTTACCACCAAAATTTGCAAAAATTAAAATTTTGCTTGTACTGATTTGTGTCCCAAACCTTCATCACATCTTTAAGAACCAAAGAGATACTTAGCTGCTTTGCAAGGATTTAAGAAGTATGTGGAGTTTTCAAGCTGGGAGAGAAAACAAACTAGCTAAGCCAAGATTTTCTGGAAAGAATTTTCTGTGATGTTGTTCATCTGAAGCACTAAATAGAAAATGCACATTCAAAATGCTGTACTCAAGGGGCACCTATTTAGTTTAGTAACTGAGCTGTTGAATTCCCTGTTGTTCATAATATTTACTCAGTCTCTTCTGTTTTTAAAAATACTACTAATGGAAAGATTACCAAAGAGTCAGGACATTTTTTTTTTTTACATAAAAATAGTAAATGGCCCATTTTCATGTGATAAGGCTTACATGAAATTACATGATCACCAAATAAAATTGAATATATTTGGAGGAATGTGTTGATAAATATTTTGGAAAAATCAAAAAGCTATTGAAAAATTATTGTTTTGAATAAATTTGTAATAAAATCAATAAAGTGGAAATCAAATTATATGCCGGTCATTATTCAAAGACAAGACTTACGAGGGTCATTAAATGCCTTTGTTTATAAAGAAATGATTAAATACAACCATTTGCACTAAACTATGGATGTTAAATAAGACAAAAGCAATATACATTGTAGTAGTCCCAGAAAGGTCAACTTGATGCCAATGATTAAAATGCCATATTTTTCCATGTATAACATGATACTTTTGCCTAAAATTGTTAGACCAAAAATTGGAGGTCATCTTCTCTCCAGGAGTAACCCATGTATTGATTTCTTAATGCTGGATTAGAAAAGTAGGGGTCATCTTATACATGGGGGCTCCTTATACAAGGAAAAATACGGTACTTTATACAAGCAGGATGAGAAAGCCCCTAAAAACATTGATCTAGTTTCAATAAAAACTGGCACTATGGAAAATTAAGCCACAAATTGTAAGACATTCTACCTATGTCCTCCTAGGAAGAACAGGTATTCTGCCTTTGTTGCTACCCAGCTTCTAAACAAGAAAGCATTAATTTAATCATTTAACTGAAGAGACATAAGGTTTAAAACACATCTGTTCTTTACTATGAGGGATTTGTGTAGCATACAGCTCAGCTTTCCAAAAGTTTACAATCTAAATATAAGGAAAAAAGATCAACAATACAAGAGTTAAATATTTTAAAAAGTGTTTAAGAGACATCACAAAGCAATGCATTGTTATTTGCAAAGTGTATAATCACAATCAATGCCTTACTTTTGGGAAGGTTATATAAAATCCATTAATTTTACAGTTAACTCAGTGCCAAATAGTGCATTACTAGGCTTGCACTACAATAAATATTAACTTATTACAATATGAGATTCAGACTTGGTAACACAAATAACTCAATAAAAAGAAAAAAACTCCTTTGTCTGAGTCATAGAAACCCTACAAGGGATTCATGTTTCTTTTGGCAGGATGAATTTTCAGAAGGCTTAATAGAGAACTACAAAATTGATTTCAAATAAAAGCAACATGTATTTTAATGAAGTAATTAAGTGCTAATTACTGAGAAAGAAATAATTCAGCATTTGTTCAGACTTGCCTAAGAACTTGGTTGTATGTTGACAACAAGGACAACTAGTTATGCCATATACAATCACTTGGGTTGATTCCTTTATTCTTAGCCCCTTTGCTTTACTCCTGGTATTCCTGACTTTAGAGAATAAAATTTTCTCCTCCTAATATTCCTTCTAGTTCTCTTCAAAACTTTCTTCCCCACTATTCCTTCAAAACTATCAAAAGTCATTAATGCCTCCACACTGCCACAACCAAAGGTCAGTTCTTGGTCATTATACTTGACCTCCCAGCAGCCTTTATCACAGTTGGTCAGTTCCTTCTCTTTAATACATTGTCTTCAGTTGACAGCATATCCACGTAGTTCTCCGTACCTCAGTGGTCCCTTTGCTTGTTGTACCTTTTTACCCTATTTCTGAATGTTGGATTGTCCAAGGATTTCATCTTCCATCTCTATTTTCTCTCCATTCACTCCCAAGGTGACCTCATCCATTGCCCATGGTTTAAACCACCATTCTTAAACCTCCATATAAGATGTGGATCTCTAGCTCAAAACTTGCTCCCGAGTTCTAGACTTGAATATCCAACTGTCAACCTTATCCTTCCACTTTGATGACCACTAGGCATCTTAAGTCTAGTACAAGACGAAACATATGGCCTTCCCCACATCACACTCAAACCAGAGCCTTAATTATCTCAGTTAAAGGCAACTCCATCTTGCTAGCTTTTCAGGCCAAAAATTACTGTTTCCTAACCTATCAGGAAATCAAGGACGTTACCCTTTTAAAGGAATCTGGCTGTCTGTTTCTACTTTTGCTGCCATCTCTTTCATCCAAGCCACCATTGGTTCTCATCTGTAGTATTGTAATAACCCCAAAACAAGTCTTCGTACTTTATTTTTTCTGCCCTGTAATACGTTCTCAGAGGAGCAGCCCAAGTGAGACTTAACCATGAGTCAGATCATGTTGCTTCTCTGCTCACAGGAACCTGAAATGACTCCACGTTTCCTTCAGGGCTTACAGTCAGGCCTCTGCGTTATCAGTCTTGCTTTCTCACCCTCCTTTCTCCCTTCACAGGGCAACCCAACAAGCCTCCTTGTTCAGATTTTACCTTCTCCATGAGGCCACTCCTGACGACCTCATTTAATCAAAAAATCCATTCTGCCACCTGTCCCCATCACCTTCTCTGTTATTTTCTGCTTTCCTTAATACTTATCACCTTCTAACATACTTTTAAAACATATTTATTTTTATCATTTTTATTGTCCTCTTCTTTCAGGGACTTTTGTCTATTTGGCCCATTGGCATACCTAAGCACCTAATATAGTGCCTATAGCTAGGTTGACCACACGTACCATTTTAAACTGGACAAAAAACAATGGTACTGTCCTATTTAAAATTGTATGCATAGTCAGCCTACTGACACCTTGAATGTAGCCCGGTGAAACTAGGCTGACCATATGTGCATTTTAAGTGAGACCATACTATTGTTTTCTGGCCGATTTCAAATGGTATGTCTGGTCAGCCAATTATAGCACAAGCCTGCATTTAACTAATACCTGACAAAAGAATAAATAATGGGCTCAACCATTTCTGTGTCACAAACCAAGTATTCTGGAATCATCCTCAATTCCTCACTTTCCCTAACTCCTACCCGACCCATAAGAACAATGTTGTCATTCCTGCCTTAGAAATATATCTAGAATTAAAGCACTTCTCACGCCACTATCATTACTCTGATACTCTGATACAAGCCACCATGTCATTTATGTCACAATAACCTTTTTCTTGACTTCCTCACTTCCACCCTTGTTCTCCATTACAGCCTATCTTCCACAACAAAGACAGATTTGTGAAAACCTTAATCATGTCACATCGCTCTTCTCCAAATCTCTTAGAGATTTCCATAACACTTAGAATAAAATCTAATCTTAGCCCATCTTTATAGGGCTCTTCTTGATCTGGGTCTTATTTATGCTCTAAATTTATTTCTTTTCTCTCCACTTGCTCACTCTACTCCAGCAACATTGACCTTCAGGGGGTTCTTCAAATAAGGCAAACTTAGTCCTGCATTTGCATATAGAAATATATATGCAAATGTTCTTCCTTTTGACTCTTCTAGATTCCAGACTTTCTCATTGCTCGTTTTCTCCCTCACTGAGTCTTCTCTTAGTTCTTAGAGCTTCAAAGGCTGCCCTGACCAGCTTATGCAAAAAAGACCCTTCACCCACTTTCAATATTTCCCTCCTGTTCGGCTTTATTTTTCTTCGTGATATACATTATACAGGGTCCAACAGAAGTAATGCCCCATTTTTATAAGCTGGTAAACTTAAAAAAGGGTGTTGCTTCTTCTGGACCCTGTATATGGTAACATTCTATTATATATTTATGATCGACTCTTTCCTCAAAAGTATAATCCCCACGAATCAGGGACTTTTTCTACCCATTGCTCTGTTCCTAGTGCCTAGAATACTCCTGGCACATAGTAGACACTCAACATATTTACTGAATGAATGAGTGAATGAATTATCAAGAGATTGACTTTAATCCTTGAGCTGGATAAAGTAACAAAAGGAAATATATTCTAATACACTAATTTTTAATGGTAATAAGTACTAAATTCCATTCAATAGATTGAGATTTAGTCACCAAAAGAAAACATGAGGTTACTCAAAACAATCCATACCATTACTTCATTCCAAATTGTAGACCAACATAGTTCGTTTTAGACATAAAAATGGCTACGTCTTTTGATAAAGATCTGTGACTTCTTTCTAAACGTAAAATTGAAAAGAATTTTATTCTCTTCTATTCAGCTATTATTTCATATAGAAGTTTAACTCCGCAAATTAATTGCTGGAGCAAAACTGAATAATCCCAGAACAAGGCTTTTCTTGAGATTAGACTAACAAATCATAATTGCTTGGATCCAGTCCCATCAACCAGATGCTCAAGTAAAAAAATGCTGTTTGAGGTTTCTCCAAGAACAAATTTTTGCGTCACAGGCAATGCTTTGCTGAATATTTATGGCTCAAGTAGATAGACATACCCCTAAACACTTAGTAAGATCTTATCTATGAAACTCCAATGTGTTATTTCCGGTAACTTTATCATCCATCTACCCAGGTCATAACCAGAAAATATAGTGATAAGGAGGAAAAAGTATGAGAAAAAATATGATGACCTATCAGATTATTGCTAACATTCGTTTTATCCTATTTTTGATTTGAGCTTAGATTGTGTTGCCATAAATGTTGATTTCTGATAAAGGTCTCATCAAATGTTGACTTTCTTCCCTCAGGTTTTGTTTGGGTGCTAACCATGTGGAAATAATTACAATGTGCCATTATACGTACATGAATTGTTTTATTAGTAGAACACAAAAACATCTTTGAGAATTGGCTAAAATCTCCACAATGGTGTATGCAGTAATCCCTAAGCTATTTGCTAAATATTTGAGCAAACAGAGCATTGTTTATTTAGTTCTTGTTAGCTCCCCATGAGCATTCTTGGAATGAGGTTGTAGGTTTTCTGTTTGATTTTAAGAACGGCTACAACCAGAAAATCATAAGCCTGAACTAGAGAAGCTACACAATCATTCTGGTGAAGAAAACAAACAAACAAAACACCTTTTCTCTGATTTCTTACCTGTGTGCAATGACTTCTCCAGCTTCACTAGTATATCATGGCTGGCTGTCTTTGCTTTTGCTAGTTTACCCTTTAAATGTGGGCACTGAACAATTCTAACATCATTTGTTAACTGCTAGAGGCAGTGGCCAGTGCTGGCCTGGGGATTTAAAAGGTTTCAAGGTCATATATCGCCAAGTAAAATGATCTTCCCACAGCTGGGCCTAAGAGGTACCAGGCTTGTTTCTGATCACTCCCTCTGTCATTTTTGTCTATAAAGACCCACCTCCCAGTTCAAGATGTCAGAGAAAAATGCTTTCTTCTGCAGTTTCTGCTTTGGTCCTCCTTAACACTACTCCAAAGACAATCAGAGCTTTTTATTTCAGTTGCCTGAAAGTTAAAGGTGGATGAACCTAAGAGATTTTTCTAATCCATCTCCCTTTCTAAAACAGGGTCATACCTTAAAGATCTCAAAATAATGAAAGCCTGGTAACTAGAAGATCTTGACAGAAATCTCAGATAGTCTCATCCTGTGCTATGCAACCTAATTGATCATTTTACAGTCTGGGCCTTTTTTAATTCCTGTTCAGCAGGAAAAATGTCACAAAACTTTTCATGGAAAAGTATCCTTGAGCAATGTATTTAACAGCAATATTCTGGTGCATTGTCTTAACTTGTTATTATCATTTAAATTTAAGTTTATTCAGCATGAAAATTGTGTTTGCAGACTCAGGTTGTCAGCGGTTGGGGCAAGGATATTTTATTAAGTAGTGAAAACTCATAGCTTTTGCAATCTGGTGTCCTTGAGCAGCATTTCGTGTGTAAATAAATGAGATCTTCGGAGCTGAAGCGTCAGGAGGTTACAGGATGGTTTATAGATCTGGGCCTTTGCTACTGAGCTTTCCGACTTATTTCTCAAAAAACAGGGAGAGAGAAAGTGAAAATTTACACCAATATTTCTAACACCAGTTTGTGATTTGCAGCCATTTTATTTTTAATAATTTAATGCTTTATAAGTGTATATATATATATATATTAATGAATGGGAAATTTATTTTAACTTAGATATCAAATTACTATTTAATTTTAGAGTTATTAGAACGGGGGCCAATTAGTGTTTTAAGAGTGATATCTCTACTACATATCTCTGGTCAATCTTAAGTACAAGTTATGCAGGGTGTCATATGACTGTGTGATAATAATTATGTCACATTTAGCTTTAATAATATAACTACCTGTGAAAATTTTTGTTTTTCTGAGTTTTTTTTCTTCTTGGATAGATAAATCCAAAGAGGCATTTTAGACATATAAAATGTTTTCTATTCAACTGTATCTCAACAAAAAGTGATGTTTCTATTGTCGCGGTGTTTTAAGTATATTTATGAGCCTCTGAGCTGAGGAGATGTTCCATGGAACAGCATATGGAGATATCTCTTTCTCTTCCACCACAAAATATATAGCCAGGACCCCTTCACGGCTTCTGGACAGCACACCAGATGCGTAGCTGCTCATGGGAGAATTCAAAGACAATAGAAAGAGGCATAGTCCTTCTAAAATGGAGACATGTACATTGTCCCAAAGAAAGATCCATGGGGAAGCTGAGATGGCTCAGTGGGTTAAGCGCTCACTTTGCAGCGCCGGGGACCGGAAATCGAATCCAGGCCCCGGCCCGTGCGGAACCATATGCTGAACTGGGAGCTCCCCCAGTTCAGTTCTCTCTCTCTCTCTGTCAAAAATAAAAATAAATTAATTAATTAATTAATTAAGAAAGAAAGATCCAAGCACTAACATTGTTGGTCACATTGCAGGGTAACTTGTGGGAACCTCTGAAGGTGGATATTGTTAACTCAGAAAAGGTTAAGAATAATGTTCCCCAAATATCACTACTGAGCATTTCGCTAAATGTCTTTTGTTATATAAGAACTGAATACAACTTAAACTTTGAGTCTGGAACTGACTAAGAAATCCTTACTCTTTTGCATACTAAATTATATGGACTTTCCAATCATGAAATGACTTTAATGTGACTTTGATCTTCATGCGTCGTCTCTAATTTTTCATTCCATTTCAAGAAGTTCCTTTAAATCACCTATGTAGGTGGTTGTCAAATTCTAAAAACGATCTTTAAAAAGTAAGTCCCTGATGATTTGAGAAAGCTTCTCTCACTCAAGTAAGATTTCTCTGGATTCATTTCTGTCCTTTTGACTTCGATGTTGTGATTATAGAATCTTTGTGTCACCTTCAATTTCCCAATTAAGGATTTTTGAACAAATTCCTATAACTATGAATATCAGCAGTTTCTTCTTAATGTCTTCCATTTGCATCATTCCAGTATCGCTACTGAAACTCATCATTCCTCTCGTTCAAAATAACTTGGAGGCCAAAATACATCCTGATTTGAGAGCAGATACCAAACAGGCAGCTGGATCTCGCCCACGGAGATAATAAGGAGAGCAGCCCTGCTCAGCCTCTTTCAGCTTCTTCCTCATTCGGCTCAATGGAGCCTGGCTTTTCCCAGAGAGCAAAAATCACTGCAGTCAGGAAACATGAATGTGGAAGTTAGCACTGAAATTTTCCTTCAGCCAATCACTATCAATGACCAAGAATCAATACAACATACTATTTAAATAGATAAAGGTGGGGGAACCTGGGATGGCTCAGTGGGTTAAGCGCTCACCTTGCAGCGCCAGGGACCCAGGATCGAATCCGGGCCCATGCTGAACTGGGGAGTTCCTCCAGTTCAGTTCTCTCTCTGTCTCTGTATTTCTCTCTCTCTCTCTCTCTCTCTCTCTCTCTCTCTCTCTCTCTCTCTGTCAAAACAACAATAAAAAAAAAACTTTTTTAAAATAGGTAAAGGTGGGTTTTGCCAGCACAACCAAAAATATCATCCTGCCTTTGTAGAGGGGATTCTCTAGGTTGTTAATTTTTTTTCTCATGTCCTTGAACCCTGTTCAATGCAAGGAGGTTGCCATATGAGGATAAGTGTCGAGAGTGGTACATCTGGATGCCAATTCTCCCAGAAAATAATGGATAAATGTGCCACCAGGAGAAAATAAGAAAGGGGAAGGGATTCAGAGTCACTTAAACACTAGTGAACAAATCTTAATCCCCCCACCACCCCACCCCGCTTTACCTCTTACTTTTCCAGGAGAAATGGCAGAACCGGGCAGTGGAGTTATTAGGTATCTGCTATTGGGACTGAATGAACTAAAGTGAAAGGGAGCTGCATGCTCACATTTTCAAAGCTTCTGACAAAAATATGATCTTTTTAAACATCAGGAGATATAAAAGTACATCGTCATATAGTAAGTACTTCATCATTTGTCTTGTGCATTAAATTGCCACAGCATAATAGCACCGAATGTGTTCAATGTGTTTGTTATTCTAACAACAGACATCTGTTAAAAACACACCTTCAAAATGTCATTTGGATTTGCATAATTGCCAAAAAGAGTGGCTTCTGGAGTCAGAATCTGCTCCTCCACTTAATAACTACTTAACCTTGAGCCAGTTAAATAATACTCCAAGTCTCAGTTTTCTGATTTGTAAAATGGAAATAATAACACTTGTATCAGATGTTGTTTTGTGTGTTATTCAAAACTAATCTGAAAAAAAAACAAAACAAAAAACATTTTTAGCAGAATGCTTACCACAAAACAAACCCTCAGAAATATTAGCTCTATGTGAAAAAAGCAAGAGTGGGCAAATATTTAAAATGGCCTGGGGGTGGGAAGAATAAGGAAATGAGTCCTCTTTTACGAAGGTGAACATCAAATATTTAAAATCTGGGTCAAAATCAGAAGGGACATAATACAATTCTTAAAAGGACACCCCAAAGAAGTGTAGGCCAAAAATATGTTGAGGAGAAGTGTCGAGATGACAAATGTATGCTCTAGAACTGTATAACAGGCTATTAGAGAAAAATGGGGATGCTTTGAGGCCTATTCACATTCATGTCAAGAGAATATAGAGGAAGAAAAATATGACCCTCATCCAAACTCTTTTCCAGCACTGTTGTGGGAGTCAAGAGCTCACTTAATGCACAACACAACATTTTTTGCATGAGGCAGAGAGAGAGTTCTTTGGAAAAAATGTACTATTTCAAGTCAGTACTGAACCCAGTCATCTATTCATTAAGTCAACAGCAATCTATTGAAAATGTAACCATGGGAATTGAAAAATAAAATAAAAAACAGTGAACAAAAGCAAACGGGGCCCAGTTGTTTCCATAGGTTGGCTATTGTAAATAACAATGCAAGGAACCTGGGATTCCAACTATCACCTTGATGTATATACAGTGATCCCTCGTTTTTCGCGGTTAATGGGGACCAGAACCTTCCGCGAAAGCTGAAAAACTGCGAAGTAGGATTTGCCCCTAGGAATTTTCGTGTATGCGGGTA
>PVKE010035338.1:0-16909 GCA_004027555.1 Craseonycteris thonglongyai | reverse complement strand
TTGTTGTTTATAAGCCATCCAGTCTCTATTGTAGTAGACCACTGACTAAAGATACACACAAAGGTTATTCCTATCATAGAAAAATTGTACTATATAAAAATCCTTAATTCTATAAATTTAAGCATTTCAATCATACACCATAATCACGTAACTCCATGTTATTTTATAGAAGAATTTGCTGTTAAAAAATTATAGATTACTACTTTCTGTCAGCATTCTTATTGCTGGTATCTTGTACATTACTAGTTAATTTGAACTGAACCAGATTGCTAACAAAATTTTTTATCCAGCCCTTACCCCACAAATGAGGAGGGAGGGACAAACAGGGAGAGGGAACCCTCAATCACAAATGTATAGGATGTATAGAAAAGAGTAAGCATTCAAAATTAATTAATTTCTATGTTCTACAAAATACTGGCTCTCCTCAGATTAGTAATTAACTCTTATCTGGAGTCCTATACCTATTTCAGGACAACTGATACAAGTCTGTAATTTTATATTCTACTTTGCTTTATCTTGGAAATTAAAGTACCCCATCTCATATTTCAAAAAAAGACTACACATAATATCCTTCAACAAGGATATTTTTGTTTTTTTTAAGATTTATTTTTATTCTTTTTAATAGAGACAGAGAGAGACAGAGAGAAGTGGGAGGGCCCAGAGCAGTCTCCACAGTTGTACGTCATCAGTTTTCAACATGGTTTCATTCCACACAGGTGGGTGGGTGGCAGCACAGGACAGGAACTGGGCTGGGGGCCTCCTGCATGGGAGGCACGCCCGCTTGAGCTAGGGGTCCAACGAGGAGGCAAGAACCGAACTGGGGGCTTTCCTCATGGGAAGCACACCCCAGTTCAGCACATGAGTCCACATGGGCAAGGGCTGGGATTCGATCCTTGGTCCCCAGGGCTGCAAAGCAGGTGCTTAACCCGCTGAGTCATCCCAGCTTCCCCAATAAAAGTTTTAAGATAAAATATATGTACAGAAAACAACATTGACTCAGAACATGGGAATGACAGACGTATTTCAGATTAATACTTCTAGAATTTTGATTCTTTAGAGCTCCAAAATAGAACAAAGATCAAAATTATAACATGACACAGCCTCTGAATATTTCCTTCTATTGTAATGTACAAGGGAATGTGGTATATATTTATTTGTAAAATCTGATTCAGTATTTTAAAAGTTGTTTGGTCTAACGAAATATATAAACAAGTGAGAACTGCACTGCAAGAGTCTCATGATTCAGTCTACTCCATCCAGAATGTTTGAACTCTACTACAAAGACAGAATGAACACATCTTTCAAAGTTTAGCAGATGAAAACCCTCATATGCTATACAGTACAGAATACAATTCTATTGTTATAAAGATGTAATTTTAAAAATAATGATATTTAAAAAATCTCTACCAGGGTGAGACCCCTGACCAGTTCTTGTCCTGCGCCCACTAGTGGAATGAAACTATGTGGAAAGACCAATGATATGCAACTATGGAGACTGCTCTGGGCCCTCCCCCTTCTCTCTGTCTGTCTCTGTCTGTCTGTCTGTCTCTCTCTCTCTGTCAAAAACAATAAAAATAAATCTTTAATAAATCTCTGACCAATTCTGTAGTTCGGTTATTTCTGGGTTTTGTACATACTAAGAAACAACATTCTAGTACTATTTAATTTTGCTCTATGGATACCCTGGACTGACACAAAGACAAACAAGTAGGTCCTAGAACAAATTAAAGCATGAAACATCACTAGAGACAAAAAAAAAGACAAAATTGAAGCGGTTCTGAGAAGCATGACTCTGCAAGAGCCGAACAAAGCTGCTGAGGACAGGATATTGTGAACATCACTGATTCATAGGGTGGCCAGGAGCTAGAGCCACACAATACACATAATCAAACCTCTAAGTTTCTTATCTAAAAAATAACCAAATGGGAAAACATCAACTTCATTAGTAAAAAATAACTTGTTAAAATAAACAACCCTTTTTTCTATTTAATTAGACATTAAAAAAATGATTTACTGGAGATGCCAGGATGGCTCAGCAGGCTGAATGCTCATCTTGTAGCCCCAGGGTCCGAGGATCGAGTCCTGGCCCTGGTAGTGCGGTCCCACATGCTGAACTAAGGTGTGGCTCCAGTTCAATTCTCACTAGGGGCAGACCCTGGCCCGGTTCCTGCTCTGCACAGCCCCACACCCACCTGTGGAATGAAACTATGTAGAAAACTAGTCAGGTATAACTATGGAGAATGCTCTGGACTCTCGTGTCTCTCAAAAACAATAAAAGTAAATCTTCAAAAAAAAAAAAAAGGTCTACTGCTGACTAGGGCACAGCAAAATTACTATATTTTATAGGCACAAAAAACATTCAATTCTTGTTACTTACATACCAATTTTTAAAAGATTTTATTTCTGACAGAGACAGAGAGAGATAAAGAGAGAAGGGGGAAGGCCCAGAGCAGTCTCCATAGTTGTGCATATCAGTTTTCAACACGGTTTTATTCCACACAGGTGGGTGAGGGCCATGCAAGGCAGGAACTGGGATAGGGGGTCTCTTGCATGGGAGGCAAACTGCCAGGGGCCGCGAACAGGGGGGAGAGGGACAAGAACAAAACTGGGGGCCTCCCGCATGGGAAGCACACCCCAGTTTAGCATGTGGGTCTGTATGAGCTGGAGCCAAGACTCAATCCTCGGTCCTAGGGGCTGCAAAGCACAGGCTCAAGCTGCTGAGCCATCCCGGCTTTCCTACATACCAATTTTTAAAAACAATAAACTATATTATATTCATTCACTTATTTATTGAGTACCTTCAGTGTGTCAGGTAATAGTTTAGGTACTGGGAATACAATTGTTAATGAAATAGATCTGAGACTAAATTTTTTTTTGAAAGATTTTACTGTTTTTGACAGAGACAGAGAGACAGAGAGAAGGGGGGAGGGCCCAGAGCAGTCTCCATAGTTGTATGTCATCAGTTTTTCAACAGGGTTTTTGTTCTACACAGGTGGACTGGGGGCCTCCTGCATGGGAGGGACACCCGAGATTAAATTTTAACAACTGAGAAATAGTTCACGGCACATGGCACATTATGGTAAATTATTTAGCCACTAAAATATAAACTTTATTTTTGTTAAACCAGACTTTTTCACATGGCAAAATATTTTTATGACTGTAAAAATAATTCTTCAAGGGCTAATTAATTACCTAACCAACTTGCACTGGCCACCCTGAAGTATACATTAAGTGACTTTTTAAAAGATAAACACACACACACACACACACACACACACACACACACACACACACACGTGTGTTTTTCTGTGTGTAAGATGACCCCTACTTTTCTAACCCTATATTTAGAAATCAATACACGGGTAAGAGCCATGTACAAAGATGAACGCTGGGAAAGCTGGGATGGCTCAGCGGGTAAAGCGCTCGCTTTGAAGCCCCGAGGACCAAGGATCGAATCCCGGCCCCGGCCCATGCGAACCCACATGCTGACCTGGGGTGTGCCCCCAGTTCAGTTCTTGCCGGGACCTATGTGGGAGGCTCCCGGCCCAGTTCCTGCCCTGCGCAGCCCTGTGCTCACCTGTGGAGTGAAACTATATGGAAGACTAATGCTGTCAACTATGGAGACTGCTCTGGGCCCTCCCCCTTCTCTCTGTCTCTGTCTGTCTCTGTTTCT
Source organism: Craseonycteris thonglongyai (assembly GCA_004027555.1). Classification (NCBI taxonomy): domain Eukaryota; kingdom Metazoa; phylum Chordata; class Mammalia; order Chiroptera; family Craseonycteridae; genus Craseonycteris; species Craseonycteris thonglongyai. The sequence continues at coordinate 13,236 of PVKE010035338.1, read as the reverse complement.
CTCTGTCAAAAATCAATAAAATAAATCTTAAAAAAAAAAAAGACAAACGCCAATTTTTGGTCTAACAATTTTATTTTTTAATTTTTTTAAGATTTATTTTTATTGTTTTTGAGAGAGAGAGAGAGAGAGAGAGAGAGAGAAGGGGGAGACCCCAGAACAGTCTCCATAGGTGCACATCACATCACTGGTTTTCCACATAGTTTCACTCCACAGGTGGGCAAGGGGCTGCACGGGGCAGGAACTAGGCCGGGGTCTCAACCCGGCAAGAACCGAACTGGGGGCACTCCCAAGTTCAGCATATGGGTCCGCATGGGCTGGGGCCGGGATTCGATCCTCAGTCTCCAGGGCTGCAAAGTGAGCGATTAGCCAACTGAGCCATCCTGGCTTCCCCCATTTATAATAATTTTTAATAAACTGATATGTTTTTCAACTCATAATTATCAGTGGTTCTCAACTTCTGATTGTATAAAGTTAAAATTTTGACATTTTAGTCAAAAGTATCAAATTTTATCAAACATAAATGATAAATTATATATTTTTCAATTTCATTTTTATGATAAAATAAAGCTTACTTACAATTCCGGGTCCCTTTAATATGTCATAATTTTCCCAAGAATGTTGTCACTTATAAATTATATTGTTTCTCCAGTTTCATATAAAACATATTACATATATCCATTATTTAGTCACTTGACAGTAATTAGTAAAATTCACATAAATCTCATAATCAAGGATCAGTTTGAAAACAATTGCCAAGATGTAGGGGAACTTCACAGTATGTAAAAAGAATCTCGAGGTTATTAGTATAAATGCGACATCTGACATTTTTATTCTAACTAAAAATTTTTATGGGTTCATGCTGCTTCATTTTTCACATAAGTCTTCCTGGTAGATCAAAACAAGGAGCACAGTTAGATGTTGAAGTTTTGTCCTTGCAGTTTCTTCAGTATCAGAATCCTACTTATGTATGATGAATTTCCTCTAACCAAGCCTGAGCCAGATTTAGCAGGAAACTGTGGAACTTCATTTTTGATGTTTGATGCAGTTTTGAAAGATGCAAAATGAACTGACTAAGGCATAGTTCTGAAGAAGATACAAAAACACCTTTTTAGGCCATTGCAAGGTTTTTCTAAATAAGAGGGTTGTATGCCAGATACTGATCAGCATGAGCAATACTGTTCATGTAATAGTTGTAATCCACTATACGAGGTATGATACGGTAATTAAATTCACAATCTTGTCACTGTGCACTTATGTTGGCAGCACTATATAAACAACTTGGCATGGTTTCATAACGTTGGTATATCAATGTCTCACAGCTGTGTTTGTTGACAAGTGGCAGTATTTTGCTGGCATTCTTTATTGTTGTTGGGTGTTTTGTGTGCTGTTGTGAAAACGCTGGCGCTCGCCAAAACCTTCTGGAGAACAAGACAATGTTTTGGTCTGTGTCACCACTGGTGATGAAACATGGGTGTATCAATACAACCTGAAACGAAGAGTTAAAGTGCACAATGGAACTCAGCTAACTATCACCAAAAAACTTCTGTCAGTCCAAATCAAGAGTCAAAACGGGGGAAGCTGGGATGGCTCAGTGAGCTAAGTGCTCGCTTTGCAGCCCTGGGGACCGGGGCAGGGGGGGGGGGGCTCCCATGCCAGAAGCCCCCAGTCCAGTTTAAGCCCTGCGTGGCTCCCGCCCACCTGATAATGTACAACTGTGGAGACTGCTCTGGGCCCTCCCCCTTCTCTTTGTCTCTGTCTGTCAAAAACAATAAAATAGGGGAAGCCGGGATGGCTCAGTGGGTTAAGCGCTCACTTTGCAGTGCTGGGGACCAGGGATCGAATCCCGGTCCCAGCCCGTGCGGAACCATATGCTGAACTGGGAGCTCCCCCAGTTCAGTTCTCTGTCCCTGTATCTCTCTCTCTCTCTCTGTCAAAAAACAATAAAAATAAATAAATAAATATTTTTTAAAAAACACAACAATAAAATAAATCTTAAAAAAAAAAACGTCACAACGATGTTGCTAACCTTTTTTGATTATGAGATTGTTCATCATGAATTTGTACAACCTGGACAGTCAACCAAGTTGACTATCTGGAAGTGCTGAAAAGGCTACATAAAAAAGTTTGATGAAAACGACCTGAGCTTTTCACCAACTCATGGCTCTTGCATCACAACAATGCACCAGCTCACATGGCACTGTCTGTGAGGGAGTTTTCAGCCAGTAAATAAGTAACTAATTGTATCGGCATATCCTCCTAGATCCAAATATTGTACTGGACCTGGCCCCCAATGACATTTTTCTTTACTGAAATATAAAAAGAAATACTGAAAGGAAGACATGTTGATAACATTCAGATCATCAAGAGTAGTATGACAACTCTGATGGCCATTTCAGGAAGAGTCCCAAAATTGCTTTGAAGGGTTTGGTTTCTGGATCAGAAGCCTTGTATTGCAGTTGATTTTATTGTTTACTAGTTCTGCATTATGGATTGTTGAAATTTAAATGTTACTTTTTTGGCACTTCTTCATATCTGTAACATACCGTAATTTCTCCTTTTCTCTTGTGGCATGTTTCTCCACATTGTAGTGCTGATTTTCGTATTTCACAATTTGCTCTTACTGTTCCACACATTTTTAAAAAACTTCTTTTAAAGGTTTATTTTATTGTTTTTGACAGAGGCAGAGAGAGAGACAGAGAAAGAAGGGAGAGGGCCCAGAGCAGTCTCCACAGTTGTACGTCATCAGTTTTTGACACAGTTTCGTTCCACACAGGTGAGCGGGGGCTATGCAGGGCAGGAACTGGGCTGGGGGCCTCCTGCATGGGAGGCATGCCCCTTGAGCCAGGGGCTAAACACTGGGGGGGAGGGGTGCTGAGAACCAAACTGGGGGCTCCCCTCATTGGAAGCATACCCCACCCAGTTCAGCATATGGGTCCATACAGGCCTGGGTCGGGATTTGATCCTCGGTCACCAGGGCTGCACAGCAAGCTCTTAACCTGCTAAGCCATCCCTGCTTCTCCTGTTCCATACATTCTGACCTTGTTCAATAACATATTAGAGGTCAAATTTACACTACTGTAAAAATTGTCTGCATAAGTGTGGTATTGTATGTTCACATATGAATCCGTAATATTCATAATGGTAGTCTCCAAATTGATACCCTTAGCACAGTAGATAAGGAAATTACAAATATATCCTGTTTTTGACATACAAAGCATTCTATTGAGAGTACCATATTTTATAATTTTACTCGGGTTATGAACTCGAAAGTGAAGTCTTCCCCTCCACGGTATTATGCCTTCATCAAGTGACAGGTTCTGTTCTGGTTCATACATACTTCAAAATTATTTGTTTAGAAAATATTCTACAATTTCCGACACTCTAACCAATCTGTTTACGCTTGGATAGATGTTTGTATTGTCAGAAAAATGGAGAAAGATAAGAATTTGCAAAAACTAGTCTCTACCTATTGTTTTCCCCAAAAGTGGAGTTGCGATGTGGATGTATGGAACACAGCTTTGTATTTTATTTTTTGTAAATACGCTCATAATTATTATAAGGGAAAATACTTTATTTCTGAGACTGTAACATCAACCCATTTCAATCCAAGAGCACAATCTTTATATTTATGTTCATTTGCTCTGTGATAAGTATTGGTTTTGCTGACAAGCTTTTCAAATAAATCAGCCCCCAAAAATAAAGATGTCACAGATGCAAAACTTTAAGGATCGTCTGGGAAGACTTTCGCTCTAAAACTACTTCAAAATTCATTGTCGGAAAGCCGGGATGGCTCAGTGGGTTAAGCGCTCACTTTGCAGCCCCAGGGACCGAGGATCGAATCCTGGCCCCGGCCTGTGCCGACCCATATGCTGAGCTGGGAAGTGCCCCCAGTTCAGTTCTCACTGGGGTGAGACCCCGGCCCAGTTCCTGCCCTGTGCAGCCCCTTGCCCACCTGTGGAATGAAACTATGTGGAAAAATCAATGATGTGCAACTATGTAGACTGTTCTGGGCACTCCCCCTTCTCTGTCTCTGTATCTCTCTCTCTCTCTCTCTGTCTCTCTTTCTGTCAAAAACAAAAAGAAATCTTAAAAAAGAAAAAATTCATTGTCTCTTGGTGGATCAAAATCTGACAAATCTATATTTTCTTCTACTTCTTTTTCTGTTTTGCTTGCCGAAGACAATGAAAGTTCATGCATTATACCCAATCTACGTTGTGTTGTCACAATATCAGAATCCTTATCACTGTCACATTCACTGATCTTTGATACAGTCCTCACACCGTTTCTCCAGAAACGACTCTTCTTCCATTTTGAAGGATTTTTGAGAAAACATCACAAATAAAAATTTCTTCACACAAAGATGGAAAAGCACTTGCTAGTGAGAAACACACACGACTGTTGCAGAGGCCAAGAAGATACTAAAAATCTTGACTCTTGCCTGGCGGATGGCTGTGCTGATTGAACTAAATTTTAGTCACTCAGTTTATACTGCTGCAAATAAACAAAAGCCACAGAGGCACATAGTGAAAGGGCATATACTTATAGCACACTATTTTTTCATCAACCTGATAGCCAGAGTGATCTGCTGTTTTCTCTTATATTGTGGGCCAAAGCCCAAGCACCAGACTTGTACCTAATGCTCTAATATATACACAGTTGCTGTGTTGATAATTATGGAATAAAACAGAAAGTTGTAAATATATTCAACCATACCTCCTCCTGAAGTATCTGACATCCCTGAACAGAAATTATTCATTAATAGCATCTTATCCATTTATTTTAAGACAGAATTGTAGGGAATCTAAAAACTCATATATGTATGCATCATCCAGGTTCTGACAAAGGAATGCAGAAGACACATGTATGAGTCATTCAAAGTGAATGTGTTTAATAAAACCTATCAATTTCTCTCTCTAGCTTCTCTCTTAATTCAAGGAAAATCACATTCTTTTAAACTCTGCCACCAAATAACAAAGTACTTGCTGTTTATAGTGAACACATGAGTGCAAACCAAATTTCAGGGAAGAAAATTACTGAAGGACCACCTACTTCTGCTATTCAGTTATGAAGCTTTTATACAATATATTTACATATACCAAAATAAGTAATTCAGGAAACTTGCCTGCTTGTCTCACAGGTAAATCCAGTTGTTCCGACATAGTAATCTGAAGCAGTGTCGAAACAAAATTCAGAGACTTGTGTGCCTATAAACAAAAACATACATTTTAAATTTCAGCAAATAAATATTCTCAATAATCTATTCCACTGCTTAGCTGGCAAAAAAGGCTCCCGTAAGTTAGTCCCAGCCTTATCTCCCATCACTCACCTACTGAAAACAAATAAACAAAATTTCAAAAATTTTAACATACTAACTCCTAGATCATTTTTAAATGTTTGCATTTGCCTGCATTTTATTGCACTTTCCATTTATCCCAATTAGTATTCTTAACCTATACTGGTAGCAATAGCACAAAAACAGTATCTTCATACCTATTTTCCCCAATTCATTAATAATTTCTCCAGAGACATTTTACTAAATGGCTAAAAACAAATCAGAAAAAATTAAGAGCCTGGAGATTCAGGATAGCTCATCAGGTTGAGTGCTTGCCTTGCAACCATGAGATCCAGGGGTTGAGTCTCGGCCCAGCCTGTTAGAACCCATATGCAACTGGTGGTTGCTGGGATGGCTCAGAGGTGAGGATTCCCACCTCCCATGTGGGAGGTCCCCAGTTCAGTTCCTGCCCTGCATGGCCCCACACCCACCTGTGTGGAACAAAACTGTTACAATTAATGAATGTACAACGACAGAGACTGCTCTGGGCCCTGCCCCACTTTTCTCTCTTCCCTTCTCTCAAGCAATAAAATAAATCTTAAAAAAAAAATTTGAGGATGCTGGGATAGCTCAACAGGTTGAGCACTTGCTTTATATACACAAGGTCCAGGGACTGAATCCCAGCCCTGGCCCATGCAAACCCATATGCTGAACTACAGCTGGTAACTACTGTGATGGCAGGGAAGGTTCTCACCTCCCATGTTGGAGGCCCTAGTTCAGTCCTGCCCCGCACGGCTCCACATCAACCTGTGTGGAATGAAACCATGTCACAACTAAAGATGTACAACTATGGAGACTGCTCTGGGCTCTCCCCACTTCCCCCAAGCCTTCTCTCAAATAATGAAACAAATCTTAAATAAAAAAAAAAAAAGTAATAGCTTGGGGGTATGATTTCCAAGGTGCTATTAATGTTTTATTTCCTTTTTTCTTTTTTTTAAGATTTATTTTTATTGTTTTTGACAGAGAGAGAGAGAGATACAGAGACAGAGAGAAGGGGGAGGGCCCCGAAGAGTCTCCATAGTTGTACATCATTGGTTTTTCCACATAGTTTCATTCCACAGGTGGGCGCACGGTTGCACAGGGCAGGAACTGGGCCGGGGTCTTCACCCCGGTGAGAACTGAACTGGGGGCACTCCCCAGTATGGGTCCGCACAGGCTGGGGTCGGGGCCGGGATTCGATCCTTGGTCCCCGGGGCTGCAAAGTGAGTGCTTAACCCACCGAGCCATCCGGCTTCCCGTTTTATTTCTTAACATGCTTGTGTCTTATATAAGTGTGTTCAGCTTGTAAAAAATCAACTGTACCCTTTATAATCACTTCAGTATGCACGTTATATTTCAATAGAAAATTAAAAATCCATTAATTGAACATTCAATTAAAACAGGATACAAACTGTATGATAATACTTTTATACGCATATGCAATGCAACATATACATAAAAGACTGAAATACATGGAAAATGCAAATATAATTACCTCTAGGGTGGTAGGATTGTGGAGGAGTTATTCTCTTTTTTTAGATTTTATTGTTTTTGACAGAGACAGAGAGAAGGGGTAGGGCCCAGAGCAGTCTCCATAGTAGTATGTCATCAGTTTTTGATATGGTTTTGTTCTACACAGGTGGGCAGGAGCCTCGCAGGGTGAGAACTGGGCTGGGGGCCTCCCACATGGGAGGCAAGCCCCCTTGAGCCAAGGGCTGAACCAAGGGGCGAGAAATAAACTGGGGTCTCCTGCATGGGAAGCATATCCCAGTTCAGCATATGGGTCCACACAGGTCGGGGCTGGGATTTGATCCTCGGTCCCCAGGGCTGCAAAGCGAGCACTTAACCAGCTGAGTCATCCCGGCTTTCTGAGCTATTCTTTATACATTTTGTTTGTCAAATTTTGTACTATTAACCTACCTAGGTATTGTTCATTAACAGTACAAAAAAAGCTACTTAATGGTTCCTCAATTTGTCATATTGACTTCTGATTTTTTAAAAAGAACCCAACATTCAAGTTAAATTCCTTCTTGTATGTTTTCTCAGTTTCATTTCCTCTCCAGATTTAACCACCACCTAATAACCTATAAAGTCATCTCTTCTTTCCAGCCCATGTTTTAGTATTTTTCTGCATTGTTCACATGATGAACAGTGATTTTTAGTTTAGTTTTCTCTTGACAGACTTTTCAGCCCAGACTTTGAAAGAGAAAATACTCTTTTTGGATATAAAATATTTCTTCCACATTAAAACCTAGAATTATACTTTATTTAGTCACTCCAAAAATTATTTACGTAGGTGTATTGGTACAAGACACCAAGCCAGAAGCTGAGAATACTGAGAATACAGGGTTGAACAAGACAAAAGAGGCTTCATGACCTCATGGAAACTTGAGTTTAGTGAAGGAAAACAAGATAAACAGGTAATTACAATAAAGTATAATGAATTAGAGGACACAAAGGAAGAATCAAAAGGAGAATGTCCTAACTCATAGAAGTAGTGCTTAAATTTAAGATCTGAACAGGAATAGTTAGGTGGGTGAAGGGGAGGTATTTGCCTTTTCCAGTACCCTAAATGGATCTGAACAGTTAACCACTATCAGTTTCTTCAAATACTCTTGCAGCTATGCAATTCATACACTACTCTTCCTGGACCTTTCTCAGGCTCCTTTGCTGGTTTCTCATCCTTCAAGATTTATTTTATTGTTTTTGAGAGAAGGTGAGAGAGTGAGAGAGAGAGAGAGAAGAGGGGAGGGCCCAGAGCAGTCTCTGTAGTTGTACATCATTAGTTGTGACATGGTTTCATTCCACACAGGTGGATGTGGGGCCATGTGGGGTGAAAACCTTTGCCACACCAAGCCATCTTGGCAGTTATCAGTTGTGCCACAGTTCAGCATATGGGTTTGCACGAGTTGGGGCTGGGGCTGGGAAATGAACACCGGACCTTGCAGTTGCAGGACAAGTGCTCAACCGCTGAGCTATCCCAGCATCCCTGTTTCTTATCCTACTTAATTTATAAATTCTAGAACCTGGTGTCAGGACTCAGTCAGAGGCTGTCTTTTCCATATCCCAGTTGACTTCATCCAACCTGTATTTAAATATTATCCATGTCAAATGTTATTTCCACCCAGATCACTTAAACAAACCTTATCCCCAATTTATCCCCTAAACTTGTCAGACTTGCTATGCTCAGCATCTTTTCCACTAAAAGCTGTGACTATTTCCTTGCACCACCTCTTATAACTTCTCAGCACTATCCTCAGTTATTTATCTCTGAAACCTGTCTTAATGTCATCTTTAATAGTTCCTCCTTCTTTATCCCAATTCAATACACCAGGCCCTGTCAATTCTATAGCCAAAATGCTTATAGTATATTCACCCACTTTCTCCATTAACATCAACCTGCCATCTCTCTTAATATAACTATTTGCCCCCACCCATTCTCTATTTAACAGCCAATGAGCTTTAAAATTGTAAACTGTTCTCTTGTAAACAAACCTTTTAACTCTGTATTCTATTTTCCAAAGCCTACAAGGTCCTCCTGTATTATCTTGCTCTATTTCTTCAGCCTAATCACTTAAAAGAAACTTTCTCATCCCCCACTGTCTCACTTTATCAGCCTTCTTTAGGTTTTTCACAACATATTACTCCATTTCAAAGTCTTTGTACATGCTGTGACTTTCTATCTACTAAATCAAGATTCTTCTCTCCAATAACCAACCAGAGTTAACTGGTTCACAGCTTCATTCTTTGGGTTTCAACTTAAAACATTTCCTTAGAGAAGTCTTTCCTAACTGATCATTCAAGCTAAAGTAGGGTGCCCAATTAATCTTATAATCTCCAGGTTTTTTCCTACCATAACCCTTATTACATATTTGTTATTATTATATATATAGCCTGGCTTTACGTCTGCCTTTCCTATTAATTACTTTAAGCTCCAGTGAGAGAAAGGACTATATTGTTTGCACACCCAGTTCCTCATATGATGCTTAGCATTTAAGATATTCAACATATTTATTAAATAAATAATTGAACAAATCTAAAAAAAAAAAGCCTTGGAAGTTGATGTCATCACCCAGGAGCAGCACAGAGTAAAAAGGGTTATCTATATTTTAAGGGGCAGACAGAGCCCACAAAGGACACCACTATCCATACTACTATGATGACACTTTTTTCTTTTTAAAAGTTGTTTTTGACAGGGACAGAGAGACAGAGAGAAAGGGGAGGGCCCAGAGCAGTCTCCATAGTTGTACATCATCAGTTTTCAACATGGTTTTGTTCCATACAGATGGACAGGGGCCAAACTGGGGGTGGGGGTGAGAAATGAACTGGGGGCTTCCCGCATGGGAAGCATATCCCAGTTCAGCATATAGGTCCGCATGGGCTGGGGCCGGGATTCGATCCTCAGTCCCCAGGGTTGCAAAGCGAGCATTTAACTCACTGAGCCATCCTAGCTTCCCTATTATGGCACTCTTTAGGCCATTTATATTACAGAATATATCTTTATTTCCTGCATCAAATTATAAATTTGGAATGATTGATGGAATGTTGGAATCAGATAATCAATCCTGGTTATAAATATAGGTGATGCCACTTCCTACATTTTTAACTTTTGAGCAAGTTGATTCAGCAAATCTAACTCTCAATTACAAAATTAGTATAACAAAATATTTCACAGGATGGCTGTAAGAAATAAAAGATGGAAAACATTTTAGCAAATAAGATAAATGTTATACTGTTTATATATCCATACACAGAATTTCATCTTTCTCAGAGGAGGGATATGCACACGTGCAGTTCACAATACGATGCGTGCTCCTATGAGAATCTAATACCCCAGCTGATCTGACAGGAAGCAGAGTTCAAACACTAATGTGAGCGATGGGAAGAGGCTGTAAATACAGTTGAAGCTTCACTGGCTCTCGTGCTGCTCACCTCCTGCTGTGTGGCCTGGTTCCTAGTCTGTGGCCTGGGGGTTGAAAACCCCTGCCTTAAAACACCCATAAAATATACTGTATGTGGTTTTATATAGAAAATACTCCCTTGAGGTCCCAATATTGCAGTTTTCCTCCTGAGTTGAAAAAGACTGCTTTCTATGATTAAAAACCCAAATGAAAGTTTACTGGTATATGTTTAGAAATGTTAAAACAACAAAATTCACCACAACCACCAGTGTTTTTGTTGGCTGGACACACTACATGTGAGTTAAAAGTGAGCATATACCACTCACTGTATCTTCCTTCCGCATAATAGGTACTCCATACATGTTACATTAACAAAGGACCTTTAGCAATTTCTATCTTCGTAAGGTTTAAATACAAAAAATAAAACTGCAAGAGTACTTGAAAGAAATCAAGCTATGTATTTTTATCATCTTGGTGGGGAAAACTAACCATGACATCAAAAGCTGTAAGCCATAAAATTGTGCCCCCTTGCCACTGAAGACAGGAGGTTTTATTGATGCTGATAGGGTAGGAGCCCATCAGCAATACATAAGGCCTGGGCACATGGGAGGCAAGTTAGGGCACATTCATCTTCTCAGAATTCTGTGGCTCCTCTGGGGAAGGGTGAGGTTAGGGACAGCTAAGAGTTCTAACCTGAGAGAAGACACAAAAGGCACAACTGGTCAGTGAGGAAAATGGGGTGGGGCACTGGGTTGGCTTCTTGGGGAGGAATTGAACATTGGCCCAGGTGAGCTCTCAAGAATACTTGGTATTCCCAAGCAGAGTGGGGCAGGGATCAAAGCCCTGTTCCCTGTGGGCCTCCTTAAAGGAAATAGGCATTCAGGGAGTCCCCTGGCAAGAGGTGCAAGAATTAGTACTTTAAGGCACAGCCAGGGGCAGACAAGGCACCAAGGCACAACTGGTGGTGGGGAGGGGTCAGGGGCATCCATCCTCCAAGCTGAGTGACAGGGTCACAAAAAGACACAGGACAACCCATGCTTGATTGGTGTGGGGTTGAGCAGAATCTGGTCTGCCTCAGCAAACACTTCCTTGATGCTATCCTGCTGCAGGGCCAAGTGCACATAGAGCACACAGCATGCATCTGATCGGCCAGTGCCTGGTTTTGCTGCAGTGTGATGGGTGTCTGGCCCTGCTCTTTAAGGCTATGTCATAGGGTGTCAAGCTGAGCTCTCAGGTCCTTCTTGGTGCCCACCAGGGCAATGGTGGCACAGCTCTGGGTGCCACTTGTGCCACACATTCTCATAGGAAGGCAGACTAGAGACCTTCCCACTGTGGGGGAAATGGGGATGGCAGGCAGCTTGAGAAGGATGTCAGCCATAAAACAGTTTTAGTATCAAGTAGATAAAAACGTAAAAACAATATGTTTCATAAAGGGAAAATATCCACAACATCTGAGGAAGTTAATTCACTCCACAAAATTAGCAAATCCGTACAAGCAAATTACAAAAGAATTAGTACAAGTGATAAGATGGTTCTACTTCAAAACAATATATACAATACACCAAAGTGCTGGTGAGGATGTGAAAAAATGGAACTCACACTGTGTGTTGGTAGATGTATAAACTGGTACAACCACACTGGGAAACAAACTAGCAGTTTCTAACATGCACCTATTTACAACCCAGCAACTTCACCCTTACACATATATATTCATGAGAAGTTTTTATGCCCACAGTAATACCTGTCCATTGACAAGTGAATGTATAAACAAATTGGCACAATTCATACAATGAAATACTATATAACAATTTAAGACATTAAATCTATGCAATCAAGCAATAACACAAAGCTCAAAAACATGCTAAGAAGCCAGACTACCTGGGTACATACCATGTGATTCTATGTACATGAAGCTCAAAGACAGGCAAATCTAATCTATAGTTAACAGAAATCAGAATGGTAACCCGGAAGAGAAAAGATACTGTTTGGGAAGAGTCTCAAGGGAAAGTTGAAGGCCAGTGGAAATGTTATATATATCTTGATCTGTATGGTGGTATCTAGGTAAAAACTGACCGAGCTGTATATTTTCTTTTTTTAATATTTATTTTGTTTTTGAGAAAGTGAGAGGTGGGGGAGGGCCCAGAGCAGTCTCCATAGTTGTACATCGTTAATTGTGACATAGTTTCATTCCACACAGGTGGATGTGGGGCCACTCAGGGCAGGAACCAAGCTGGGGCCTCCCACATGGGAGGTGAGAAACTTTGCTACCATCTTGGTGGTTACAGTTGTACCATAGTTCAGCATATGTGTTTGCACAGATTGGGGCCAGAATTTGATCTACACACCTCGGGGTTGCAAGGGGAGTGCTTAACCTGCTGAGCTACTGCGGCATCCCTGCAAATATTTTTGAGCTTTGTGCTATATGTACATTATCCCTCACTTAAAAAAACAAACAAAAACAAAAAACACAAGACTATTTTTGCCTGACCATTCACAGGCAGTATTATTCATAATACCCCAAAGTATAAACAACTTGCACGTGTATCAACTGACAAGTTTGATAAGCAAAATGTACATTTATATATTCGATGTAATATTATTCAATAACGATAAATGCTACATGTATGAACCTTAACACCATTGTGCCATACGAAAGAAGCCAGTCACAAAAACCTACATATTGTTATGATTTCATTTATATGAAATGTCTAGAATAGGGGATGCAGGAATAGCTCAGCAGCTGAGCACTTGCCTCATAATCTTGAGGTCTGGGGTTCGATTCCCGGCTCTGGCCCATGCAACCCAGATGCCAAACTGTGCCACAACTGATAACCGCCAAGATGGCTCACTGGCAAAGGTTCTCACCCCCAGTTCTGTTCCCATACTGCATAGCCCCACATCCACCTGTGTGGAATGAAACCATGTCACAACTAATAATGTAAAACTATGGGGAAGCTGGGATGGCTCAGTGGGTTAAGTGCTCACTTTGCAGCGCTGGGGACCGAGGATCGAATCCCAGCCCCG
>PVKE010035337.1:0-16941 GCA_004027555.1 Craseonycteris thonglongyai | reverse complement strand
CTACTATCCATTTTTGTTTCATAGGATTCTATACTTATTTTATTTTATGAAATGAGGAAATTGAAATCTTGTAATATGGGGTTTTCTTTTGTGATTTTTACATGAATCAAAGCCTTGGTCCAAGCAACAATATTAAGATTTTTACTATAAAAAGAAGATATCTTGTTATTTTTTCCTTTACGTGGCCATGTATGAAATACTAGCAGTCTCTTTGTCTCTATGAATATCTACTCTGCTATACTAAGAAATTTGCTTCACCTTTTGTGATCAGATTCATTTATTATGAATGTTCAGGCTTAAAGATATATATTATAATATCTAGCATATTTCTATTGGGCTTTTACTTCAGTGATGGTTTTGCTTCTGTTTTCTCCTTTATACTTAATATTGTACACATGCACGTGCGTGTGACCTAAGTAGGAGTAGTTTCAGATTACTTCCTATTTGATTTTAGATGTAATCGATACTCTTACTGAAAGCCAATGAAATTGAAAGGCTTAACTTTGTAAGTAGAGTTTTTGTTTCTTTAATTCTGTAGTTAATAGTTATTGTTTCTCGAGTTTCCTTTGGCAGGTATTCTCGTGGAACATTCCAGGTTCCTATAGTGCTTTTTGTTTGATTAGAAGGTTATAACGTTATTCATCACTTGCCTCTCAGTACTTTAGGAAAGTAGAGTGCCTCCTGATTTACATTAGTGAGACTGAATTTCAGAAAAAGCATATACCACAAAACATACTTTTAAAATTACTTTATTAGGTAGTTTTTCTTTTATTTAGTGGAAATACTAAGGATGCAGTCCACAGTCCACTGACTGTAGAATTGCATTGCTTTCTTTTAGGCATTAGAGAGGTGGTATAGGAAGAAAGCAGGTGATGTGTGTGATGGCAGTAGGCTGCGTGGAAGTGCAAGCAAAGGCCACTTTATACTTATTGGCTGTGTGACCGACCTTGAGTAAGTTGGTTAATCTCTCTGTAAGAGGTTTTCTCGTCTGTAAAATAAGATAATAGTACATATTCATTATGGTTGCTATGAATAATAAATGAATTTAAAATATTTAGGACATTTAGAAGTGTATTGAGAAGAAACAGTACAACAGTAATAGGGAGTGGCTACTATTATATTATTATGTAATAATAATATTATATTATTGTTCTTATCAACAGATTGGTCTATATTTGAATTCTGCTCTGTCATTTAATAGTTATGGACTTTCTCAGCTTGCTTTGAGTCTGTTTTTTTTTTAAATGAAGGTTTTATTATGTTGTCTCTAATGAAGTCATTGTGAGGATGGGGGATGTTAAATGTAAACGACCTACTATGGGCAGAGAAGAGGCACCACAATTTTTTTATAGTTGTCGTAGTTTTTATGGGTTTTTTTCCTGCTGAATACCCTGCCTGTTACCCATCCTTTTCCCTTAATCTATTGTCATATTAAACTGTACTGCTAAATGGATATATAGACACTTTGTGAAAGGAGGAACTCCTTTGGAATTTAGGGCTTTAGACACAATTGAAATAAATCTCTTAATTGCAGGCTGTGAGAGTAACATGGTGGGGATCGTTAAGCTTCCACCACTGAGTGTTAAAAATGGCTATGAGTGCTGAGCCAACATCTTCTCCCTCCTTTATCTCCTATTATTCCCTCCTCTCTGTCCATTAATATCTGTTATGAGTTGTTATGGTGGCTGGAGTTATGGTGCAGACACAGTATTACAGTCCTATTATTTTAGAGAGGTGACATGGGGCCAAAAAAGCTGGCAAGATAAAAAGGATCAAAGTTTCAAAGACACTGTTAGAAAGATGAAGTTGCCTTTTCTTACATTCTTCTATTTGTAATGCTTATAGTTACAAAAAGCAGTGGATTCTTTTGGAATCTAGGGAGGGTGGTGGTGTGGGCCAGTTTTGTATCAAAATTTGCCTTTGCTAATGTCACACACTGATTTCTTTTCCCCAGAAGGCAAACTTGTTTCTGAACTGAAACCTTAGCTAACTGAACTTACTATTGATTTTGAGGGCTTCGTAGTGATGACTGAAAAATAAGTTACAGCCATTTTTGAAGAGAGACTACATTTGAACTTTTACAGTAAGTATGGCATGCACTACATGTCTGATGTGTCTTGTGAAAGCAAGTCATTATTGATATGACCTATCCTGAGCATAGACACGTTTCAGATTCATAAATGGTGGCTTACTGAGAAGTGTCTGTTGTACTTGTTAAAATATACTCGTACAGATGAAGCTGGAATCAAATTAAACATTTCAAATAGCTAATTTTATCTACTCTTAATAATTAGAGTTTAGCACTGGGAATAAAGGCAATTAAAATAGATTTACTACATGCTATAAGATTTCTGTCTGAGAAAGATGGGCATTTCTTTTTTATGTACTTAAGCACTGGCTTTTCTGCTTTTATTCTCTGGGAGTTTTGTATATAACCAAAGAACTTACTGAGATTTTTTTTTTTTAATTATAAAACTATAATTATAAAATATCTTTAATGCTTTTTAGTCTACATGAATTTAATTTCAATGAGTTGGTATGTTAAAATTCTTTAACTTCTGCAGTTAAAGTTTTCACTTATGGTATATTGTCACATTATATTATTTACATTTTATTAATTGAATCTTTAGAGTGGGTTATAGCTGTACATGGTTTAAAATACCTAAGCATAAAAAGATTTGTAGGCAGAAATTTGTTTTTATCTGAATTTCTTATTTTCTCAGTTCTCATATCATCTCCAGATTAAAAAAAAATAATTAGTGTCTTGTGTATTCTATAGTTTATAAAAATGCAAACAAATACATATCTATTTTCTCTCTATTACATTTAAAAAAGTAGAAATCCAGTGATATTAAGTACTAGATAATAAATGCTAGATGTTAGATAATAACGTAGAAAGAACAAAGTCAGAACATTTTTATACTTGGAAATTAGTTCATTGAATGGTCTGTCCCTCCCCTGTTAGTTCAGGTTGAGTGTCCGTGGTTGCTTCATCTTCAGAATAGAAAGTTCCTGGAGGAGAGCTGCCCTTTCTGGAACTGTTTCTGTTTGACCCGTCCTATGCAAACTTACCCACTCATGCAAACACCGAGTGCTTTATACAAATATTACCACCTGTATTTTTTATTTGTATTTCTCAAAGGAGTTTTTGGTAAAATTTGCATAATGATATGGCTCATTTGGCTTTGTATATTTTTAAGAGTTCAAGTGCTGTGGGTATGAAAGATTATATTGTGTACCAAATAAAAAGGTGCTGTGACAGGCAATGTTCTTAGGATAATTCTGTCTTAGGGATTTAAGTCTAATTTGCATATTGAATCTAGACCTATGATTATTAACCCAACTCCATTCACAGTTGATGAAAATTTGCATAAAATTGGTCTTCTTGATAGCTTGAGGAATGTATAGAGAGCAAAATATTAACTCCTTATGTAGCATGTGCAATTCTGACAGACTGTCATGATGAAAATTAATCTAAGCATATTTGGTATACTGATAATCTTTCCTAGAAATTAGATGTGGTGTCATGTCAAAATGTCAGAACGTAGCTGACAGTTCGCCTTTTCAGACTCGAAATGGTGGATAGCACATTTCAAATCTTAGCAGATGTGCTATATCAAATCCTTTTCATATAAGGATCATATAAGGATCTGGTAGGCAGATCATTCACCAGGAGGACTATGGCTTGTGATTTGTTTAATAATTTTGCAAGAAATTACACTCATTTTATTTACTTTATGTTCGCTTTTGCTTTATTTTTGGCATTAAGTGACAACTTCTCAACCATCTGTTTTGTTGTTGTTGTTTATTTTTAATTGTTAGGAAATGATTCTCTTTATTAAATATTGTATAATGGTATGCATGTGTGGTTTACTGGGGGCATCGAGCTGATACAAATCACCTTTGCAGATGAAGTTCTTGGCTATTTACAAAAGTTGATTGCTTCTTAGATTAAAGATTGCCTCTGATTTGCAAAAGCAGAGGAAAATCTCACCTCTAATTTTACCTTTCTCCATCTGTGGTTAACCTATTATAAATATACTGGTAAGGGTGTCAGGCCATTGAAGAGGCCTCTGTATTTGAACAGTTTGATTCTGTCATTTTCACTGAAGTTATTATTCTTTGTGTGACCTCAGGAAGGTACCACTTTTGAGGTGGTGACTGAACAAATCTCAGTCCTTAAACAATAAAATTTCTATTATTTTCTGTCATCATGAGTGGTCTCTGTGCCTTGAAAATATTTTTTTAAATAAGATAGCATTTAAATAATACTCAGCATATTTATTTTTATTTGTAAAGTTTTGGTTGCCTTGAACAAATCTAATGAAGTACAAAAAACTGAAAGTGTGTGTATATAGGGTAGACTGCTAACCAGCACTCAAGCAACTAGCTGCTTGAGAGTGCTGGTTGCTTTAGTACCGGTTAATGGAGAGTCTGCTATCCATATATAATAAACATAGAATATAACACTATTTATAAACTTTTGTTAAAAGTATTTAGAAATTATTTCTGGCTAGCAAACACCCTCAGTGTATTTAAAGTATTAGATTTGTAAAATTCACTTTATGTACATGTATAATATTAGATTAGTTAGGATATGTGTTATACTCTATCAAGTGAGACATGCTTCTTTGGAACTTGGCATATTTTTTGTTCCCAGATTCTGTGGTGTGCTGAACAACAGTTATGTTCTTAGATTGATCCCGAAGCCCCTGAAGCAACTGGAATTTCCCATGGGTGGAATTGCTAAATCTTCAGTCTTCCTGCCTTGCTCCCCTTGTGACCCACACTTAGGTCAGATTACAGGAAAAAAAATCATTGTTATTGATGAATGCTTTGTACATGATTATAAAAGTCTCAGTACTTCTGAGAAAGAGCAAAAACACATTATTGGGTGCAAATGGTGGCTACTTGTTTAACTTTGAGTCAATGTAGGTTAATCCAATGTCATTGATCACTTGGGGATAAAACTACTTGGGGTCCATCTAATAAAGATCATACTGACTCTTATTCTTTTAGATAAATTAATATTTGAGGATAACACATTTTTATTAAAATTTAACAGGATTTTTTTTGGTGGGGGGAGGAGGACATTAAGTGTTAATTAAAGTTTTGAGTTTAATGAATGGGAGGGCAAAAATAAACAGAATTGATTGAAATTTGTCCTCGGAGAAGTGGAAATCAGCACTCTCAAAGCTTTTCCTCTGGTAGTGAGGTGAGTTGATAGGGATAGAGATGATGATGATATAAGAACAAATCTGGAGGATCTGGCATAGATAGCTATACTAATAACACAAAACTTAAAATACTTAATATGTGGTTATTGCATTGCAAGACTTATAATGGAGGAAAGAACTCACAACAGTATTTATCTCAAATGTGTCTTACAGTTAAGAAAACTGCAGCACATTGAGAATTGGGGCCTTGTGCCAAGTTATTGAACTAGTTATTGAACGTGGTAGCTTGGAATTCAGATTTTATTTAGTCAGCCCAGCACCTTTTCTGCACTATTTTTCTTCCATGTTTATTGGTTATACAGAATTATTGGGTTACCAGATAGTTAGGTATAATTGAGAAAGGATGTAAGAAGACATAATGCAAAAATTTATTTCATAATTCTGCTCAAGACCAGGGCTGCTAATAGTTAATGATAATAGCTAATGTAACATCAAGGGCTTGCTAAGTGAGAGGTGTTATGCAAAGAGCTTTTCATGTACTTACATATAATCCTCAAAAGAAATGTATGAGGTAGGTAGGATTATTATACTATTTTGTAGATGTAATAGTTACCGGTAAGTCTTCCAGATGAAGTAATTTGCTAAAGATACCCACCTATTGAGTGTGGGAGCATATATTTGAATTACCATATCCCATTCTTCTTTTCATTATATGGGATGTAAGCATATAAGGTAAAGCCTTTGAACAAATTCGAAGTCCCTTTCAACTCTAACATCCAGTGACCTCTGGATTTAAACTTGTTTTTCCTCATAAAGTATTTTTTGTTTTTAGTTAAAGTATGAAAGTTATCTAATTGCAGCTCATGGTAGCTTCCAAGAGGGTGAACTCTTTCATGTGGTGGAGTTCATCCAGGAAGGTCTACCAACCCTTAGAAAGGAAGGAATGAGGTTAGCTTGCCAGTATTTGGTTCATAGGATTTCTGACTTTTCCCCACTGGTGAGTGATTTCTTTAGGAAGTGGTTTTGAACCATCTTTAAAATGGTATAATTACAGTCTTTTGAGGATTGATGGCAAATGATAAGTTACGCAATTTACCTTAGTTTGGAAACTTGGAATCCTTGGCTGCCTCTTGCCTTTTCAGATGTTCTTCTTTCTTCATGACTTCTCAGAGAGATGACTGGTAGATTTAGCAGCCTCACCTGCATGTGCTCTCATCACTCTGGGAAATCATTCAACTCGGTCTGGATTTAGAGCAGTGAGGCACTTTATTCTTCTGACTCATCTTGGCCTCTGATTCCTTTTAACCATCTTTATTGTATTTTCTGTTAATCTCAAGAAAATGGTCACATCCAGTTTCTCAAAGCAAGGATAAAAAACTCATTGGTCATCTTTTCTCTGGGTCTCCTTTATTGATTGGAACTGTAGGTCTATCGTACTGATTAAATCTCAGAGGGGTGTAGATTTAGGAGTGGCATCCACTTGTTCCCACTGCGGTTGGGAAGAAGCAGGAGAATATTGTGAGCAAAGGTTGTAGTCTATGATTTCCCCCGTTCCTACAATTTCCTTTCTCTATTGTTTGCCTCTGGCAAGCACCGAGAGAAGCACAGTGCAGACCTCAAGGATTTCGGGACATATCTATGCCCACTTCTCCAGATAATAATTCTATTGAGACACAGCTCCTGGTTTGTATTAGGCCTTGGTAGAGACTAAATACCGAATCATGAACTATCAGTTCACCATGTGGCCTGAACTTCCCATCATGAATTGAGTGTTGTCTGACCCATTTAGACATAGATTGGGAATGAACAGCAGCAGTGTTATAAAGTGGAAATAGGATACATAGTATGAAAGGCCAAACTCAGGCAGGTCTGCAAGTTATAAGTAGGTTATATGAGCAGGTGGCTCAGATGCCTTTGATGCCAACTTCTGTTTCATTGCCCCCTCTTCTTTAATCCATGCCTGTGGCCTCCTGGTAGTTTCTTATGACCAGTTGAACAAAGAAGAGGAAAACTTGAGCCTGGTTTACAAATGAGTCTGCATAATATGCTGGTACCACGCAAGAACAGGCACGGCAGAAACAATGGCCCACTCAGTACCAACCATGAGTGACAATGATAAAAGAAAACGCTACCAGTGGGCAGAACTTTGAGCAGTATATTTTGCTGCCTGCTATGTTTGGAATGGGAGCTGACCAGAGATAAAGATCCACATTGATTAATGGGCAGTTAATGTTTTATCTGGATGGTCAGGGAATTGGAGCAAACAGGATCTGAAGACAAGTCTAGAAAAGAGATGTGTGATGGACCCCTCTGAATATCAACAGACTGTAAAGATCATATCCCTTGTGAATGCCGACCAGAGAGTATTTACTGCAGAGGGAAGTCTTACCGAGGTGGACAAAACAATGTGCTCTGTGGAAGTCAGTCAGCTGCTTGCTCCAGCTACTCTAGAGCTTGTTTAATGGGCCTATGAAAAAGGGCCATGTTGACAGAGCTGGAACATTCATGGTTCAAGAGTATGGACTTTCCCTTATTGAGGTTGACCTGGCTAATGCTCTTAGTGCCTAATCTGCCAACAGCACTATCTACTGAGTCCCTGTCATAGCACATTCTTCAAAGGAGCCAGCCAGCCTTTTACTAGGGATTGATTACATTGGGCCTCTTCCATCATGGAGAGGGCAGAGATTTATCCTTATTGGAATAGCCACACATTCTACATATGAATTTGCGTTCTCCACCTATAATGCTTCTTCCAGCACCACTGTTTGTGGATTCACAGGATACTTTACCCGCTGTCATGGCATTCTGTATCATATGGCTTCTGATCAGGGAATTCATTCAACAACAAAGAAGATATAGAATCAACTTAGAACAAGCTGGTCTTGCTTATATACCTCCTTACTTGAAAGTGGCTGGCCTGATTGAAAGGGGGAATGGTTTACTGATACTCCGAAAGAGAATACCATGAAAGGGTGGGGTTCTGCTGTACAGGACGCAGTATGTACTTTGAATTAGATGGTGCTATCTCTCCAAAATTCTGCTACAGTCAGAATTTGTGGCCCTGGGAATCAAGAGTTGGAAGTGGCTTTTCTCCCTATTGTATCTAATAACCCACTTGGAAGTGAGAATGGCTTTTCTCACTGTTATCCCTAATAACAGAAGTTTGCTACCTGTCCTGGGTCTATTGAGCTCTGCTGATTTGGGGATCTTAGTCCCCAGTGGAAGAATGTTTCCACTAGGGATCACAGCAATGATGCCGTTAGAATTGGAAGATGAGGCGGCATGCCAATTGGCTATATTGGAGTCTTATGCCACTGAACCAACAGGTCATTAAAAAAAAAAAAAAGCTAATTTACTTACTGGAGTGATTGATCCTGATGACCAAGGGGAAATTGGGTTACTATTATATGATGGAGTCAAGGAGATGAAATCTGGAATCCAGAGGATTTTCTGGGTTACCTCTTATTACTTCCATTTTCAATAGTAAAGGTTAATGGAAAATGACATCTGCCAAAATGGGCAGAATGATTTAATGACTCATATCTTTCAAAAACAAAGGTTTGGGTCATTCTGCCAGGCAAGGAATCCAGAGCAGCAGAGATAGTTTAATTTTTAGAGCTTCAATTTGATTTTTTAAAAAAATCTTTCGGGTCTGTGCTTAATTTTTTGAGCATATGTAATATAGTTACAATAACTTTTCAACTTTTTTGTCTGCTGATCCTAACATCTATGTCAGTTTTGTTTTACTGATTTTTCTCCATATCATGGGATTTTATTTTTCTTACTGTTTGCATGCCTGGTAATTTTTGATTGGATGCTAGACATTATACATTTTACCTTGTCAGATGCGGGATATTTTTGTATTCCTATAAATATTTTTGAGCTTTGTTCTAGGTTGCAGTTAAATTACCTGGAAGCAGTTTAATCCTTTTGAGTATAACAGAGCCATGCTCAGTCAAGGGCTGCTACTGAGACATTACCCTTCTATGTACTTCATTCTATGTCCTATGAACCATGAAGTTTTCCCATCTGGCTGGAGAGAACAGGTGTTTATTTCAATTCCTGGGCACTTAACCTCCGTTCTTTTGAAGTCATTCTTTCCTAAATTTGGCTAGTTTCCTCACATGTATGCATTGATCAGTACTCAGCTGACTGTTTGATGAGCACCTTCTGGCATTCTCTTGCTTTGGAGCTCTTTTTTCTCTGGTACACTGTCTTGCAAACTGTACAAACCTTGGTTTCTCCAGACTCTCAACTCTTGTCTTCTCAACGTGGACTCCTCTGGATTGTCTTGGTCAGCTGCAATGCAGATTGGAAATTGTCAAGGCAGTAAGCTGGGGCAGTTGTATGGCCACCTCATTTGTATCCTCTCTCAGGGGTTATTGTGCTTCATTGTGTGATGCTCAGTGTCTAGGAATGGTTGTTTTACATATTTTGCTCTTGTTTGGTTATTTCAGATAGGAGTGTTTAGTATAGTGTTTGAGACCACATACTCACATAACATTTAGTAGATTAAGATCAAACAGGAAAACATACTGATTATGGTATTTAGAAAGCCAACAGGAGCCTGTTTTTACACATTCATAACCACTTCTTAATCATGGCAAGATGTTTTGTTTTAATTTTAGATTTGTCTCTTCAGATTTTTTTTTTTTCTTACAAATTGTAGATCATAGAGAGGAAGCAGATAAGATCAACCAGATTTCTTCTGCAGGCTTGTGTACACGGAGAAACTGAATGAATAGAATTTCATGAAGGTAGTAAAGAAATCTGGGAGTAGAGTTTATCTGAGCACCAAAGAATCATTTATAAATAGGGAAAGCCAGGATGGCTCAGTGGGTTAAGTGCTCGCTTTGAAGCCCTGAGGACTGAGGATTGAATCCCGGTTCCGGCCCAGGCGGACCCACATGCTGAACTGGGGTGTGCTTCCTGAATGCGGTGAGCCCCCCAGTTAATTAAAAAAATAAAGAATCATTTATAAATAAATGCAGGATTAGAAAAGGGAAGATTGAAAAGAGGAGCTTTTGAAGCACAATATTCCTAAGGTCTTGTCTTAGATATATTCCTGTCTTAGTTATTTATTGATACTTAGTGTATGTGAGCAAATTTATCAGGCAGCGTGTTTATAAAATGATGCAGAAAAATTGGATATGAAATGAGAAAGAAAGTTTTGTGAAACTTTTTATAGAATCTAATTTACCCATAATTCAGGGTGAAAATTGCTAAATTGTGTCTCCCACTGTTTGAAGGGTTTTCTGATTGTTTGTATGAGATTAAAAGTGAGATTTTATTTATTTGGCTTCTTTTTGCCTTACTCTATGCCAGGCACTTGTTCTCATCTTGTTCTCTTGACAAATCCTTTGAGGTATGTGGTGAACATTTCATTTTAAAGGTGATGGTTTTGAGGCTTATGGAGTTTACGTAGTTTACTTAGTGTCATTGCTAGTGAGACAGTAAGGATTTTACCTGGGGCTTTGACTGATGAGCATGTATTCTTTGTATCTCATCACATGCATAGGTTGTGTGTTTATAGTTGCTTTTGCTGAAGATAATAGATTTCGTTCCTTGGTTAAAGAGCCAAAAAATGAAGAACTGGAAGTACTTCTTAGATTATCAGCTTCTTCTGGTCACCAATGAGCAGAAAAAAGGAAGCATAGACTTGAGTATCCTGTCTAACCTAGGTTTTGTGTTGTATTACTCTACCATAATTTTTGTTGACATGCCCACACTTATTCTATTGAAATGGTCATACAAGTTTTTAATAAAATTGTGACATATCTTTAAATGCATATTTTAATTAATTATGCATTTTTGTTAAATGAGCCCCAGACTGTCATATATTTTTATATCAAATAGCACTTAGAGTCACAATGTTAGTATTACAGAAGATATAGAGAATTTTTTTTCCAAATAAAATAATCTGATCCTGAAGCACAATTTAAATGCAGGGTTACTAGGAGAGGGGTAGTGGCTGTGTATATTTTGCTCTTTATTTCTTGGGTGGTTGGGTAGTTGTAAGAATGCAAACAATGCCTCTGATAAGGGACTGATATAAAAATATATATAAAGAACTGTACAACTCAACAACAACAAAACAGTCCAAATAAAAACTGGGCAGAAGACCTAAACAGTCACTTTTCTCATTAAGACACACAAACGGCCAACGGATATATGGTAAAATGTTCAACATCACTAGCAATGAGGGAGATGCAAATAAAAACCACAGTGAGATACCACCTCACACTCATTAGAATGTCTATAATCAACAAGACAAAGAATAACAAGTGCTGGAGAGACTATGGACAAAAAGGAACCCTTATACACTGCTGGTGGGAATGTAAACTGGTACAACCACTATGGAAGGCTGTATGGAGATTCCTCAAAAAACTAGAAATGGAATTGCCATATGACCCAGCAGTTCCTCTCCTGGGTATCTACCCCCAAAACTTGAAAACCTTAATTTGCAAAGATACATGTACCCCAATGTTCATCACAGCACTGTTCACAGTGGCCAAGTCATGGAAACAACCAAAGTGTCCTCTGATAGATGACTGGATAAAGAAGTTGTGGTACATTTACACAATGGAATACTACTCAGCAATAAGAAAAGATAAAATACAGCCATTTGTGACAACGTGGATGGACTTTGAAACCATCTTATTAAGCGAAATAAGTCAGACTGAAAGAATCAAGAAATGTATGACCTCACTTATAGGTGGAATATAAAACTCAAAGTAACAAAAAAACAAAAACTCATGGACACAGTCAATAGTTTGGTGGTTACCTGAAGGTAAAGGGGAAGGTGGGTGAAAGAGCGGACGGTGGGTGGGGAAGGGGTGACTAGATATATGGTGATGGGGGGAGAGCTGATTCTGGGTGGGAAACACATAATACAATACATAGACAATGTGATATGGAATTGCATACCTGGAAACTATGTAGATGTTACCAACCAATATCACCCCAGTAAATTTAACAATGAAAATAAAGAATAGGGTAAGGTTGAATACATTCAATGTCTGTGCGTTTTTTTTTTTTGTTGTTGTTTGTTTGTTTGTTAAGACAAACAAATCCTGTGGCCAAAGCTGAGCAAGTTCTTGTACTAATAAAAATATTTCTTACTGTTTGACTGTGAGAGTGAAGTAGGTTCTTTATGTACTTTTGTTTTCTTTTGTATACTCTGTATACTGTAGGAAATTGAAAATGTTAAGAAATTGAGGATCTCCTACTTTTTAGGTTTGTTCTTGGTCTCAAGTTACTATCATTTTATTTAACTGCATTGTACTATGTTCTCCTCTATCCAAAACCAAACAAGTAAATAAAATCCAATGTGTTACATCCTTGACATGAACACTACTTTGTTGCTGGCGTATGGTGAGTCATAAGTTATAGTCAGTAACGTACCTTCCTCATTTAACGGCACCATCTATTAAAACTATGACTGATACCAGTAGAGAGGAAGCCAGTTAACTTTTTAGTTTGTGAGCTCTGAGTAAACAAGAATGTGTCTGAAGTTGCCTGCAGTCAAGTACTTTACAACTGGTGTAGTCAAAACAATTGGAACAAGTGCTACCTTGGGAAACCAGATCCGGAAAGAACATGATCATACTTGTTTAGTGTCTTTATCTACTCTTAGCAAGGATAATGTGTTATAAAAAATAAATAACACATATAATTAAGTTATGCAAAAACATTTGCATGATATACCTTGTTTTTAATGCCATCAAACTGCTGGTATATGTGATTTGCAATTGCAGCCAGCATGATAAGAGTTGGAAAAGATGTTTTGAAACTGAGGCAAAACCTTTACAAGAATGATTTTTTATAGGCATTTGAATTTGGGACAGTTTTGTACTAATAAAATAAATCTCACAATCATTAGACATTTATAATTGATTCCTTTTCATATCTACGACTATGTTGTTGTGACATAAAGTTTTATATTGCATGTATAAGACTATAGCGTCACTGCTGGTGGTAGTGAGGCACACTGATTTGTTCATCACAGCCCCTTGTGTGTGTGTGTGTGTGTGTGCGAGTGTGCATGCGTGGGCGTGTGTGGCAGTGAGTGTGTGCTATCACTCTTTTTCTGTCTTTAGCTGGGCTCTTGGAAAACTTGTATTTTGAATATTTTTTACTTTGAAATTACATATGGTTGTACTATGTTCTCCTCTATCTAAAAACAAACAAGTAAATAAAATCCAGTGTCTTGTATCTTGACATGAACACTGTTCTGTGGCTGGCACATGATTAGTCAGTAGTTATGTTCAGTAACATACCTCCACCCTGTCTTGTTGACTGAACTCAGTATAGGACCAATTAATAATATTCAGGTCCGGCTTTTTCTTCCCACTCTTCACCCTTCATTTTTCAGTTCTTCCCTTCTTGAGTAAATCTTATCCAGATGATGAAAACAAAAATTAATACAGTATAAAAAGTTGGGAACTATGACAACAAAATTCAACTTCAGCTTAGAGTCTGTCTTAAATACCTTTGACAGAAAAGGTCTGTGGTAGTAATTTTTCTGCTTATGCATGACTGAAAATGTTTCATATTTGTTGGAAAGGGTATAAGTTTTTAGATTGAAAATGATTTTCCCAGATCTTTGAGGTATTCTTTCCTTTTAGAATTCAATCTAACAGATAAGAGGCCTGATGTCAGTCTATTTTTTGTTTTTGTTTTCTCTCTGAGGTATCTTCTTATTTTTTCTTTTTAGAAAACCTTATCATTAACCTCAGCCTGAAATATCAGAAGGGTATTTCCAGGTGTGCATGATGTTTCAGTTATTATGCTTAGCACTTGGGATTATCATCAGTCAGAAGGTTTATGTTTCAGCTCTAGGAAGTTTAAAATTTTGTACATAATTTCCATACCTTTTTTTTCTTTATGTTCTCTTTTGCAGGTAATCCTGTTACCTGTGGTAGCCTTTGTGAACTGGTCCTCTGTGCCTTTTAACTTTTCTCTCATATTTTCTATTTGTCTTTTTGCTTTACTTTCTAGAATTTCCTTGACAGTAATACACTAAAATATACATGGTAGCAGTTAATTTTAGTTAATATTTAAAAATCCATATAAGCATTAACTATACCTGAAGAAGTCTGTTTTCAGCACTCCATATTTTCATGCAGATTACCATATTTTTTAATTTATGTGTATAGAATATTAATTTTATAAGCTAGGATGATAAACCTCAGTAAGTTACGTGCTTATCTTTCTTGCCTCTCTGGAATTTTCCCACATTTCTCTGCTATAAATTATAATACTTTGTTTTAGCCGCTTCACCGCCTTTTGCTTTTGTTGCCTCATTTGCGGCCAGAGAAATGAGTTAGTTTCTCTACCCATCTCCAAACAATTTTCTTCTAGTTGTGACTGTTTTCATAATCTTAATTTAGTGCAGAGAAAAATTGCAGGCAAACTAGATATTGTTTCTTAATATAGACTAGTAAATATATTGGATAGTTGATTGTGCTTGCTGTCTTGCTGAATGTAGGAGATATTCTAATAGTCTCAATGAGAGAAAGTTAGAAATTACAAATTTTGAAGTTTGGATTGGGAAGGCTTTCTTTGTGACCAAGGACTGACACATTTGTTATGCATTTCAGTTTAAAATGAATAAATTATGTAACCAAGTCTCTGGTGTTTACTAATACTGTTATGCTATATGGATCCAACTAAGAATATTAAAAAAAAAAATTTTTTTTTAATGGATACCGTATTTTCCGGCATATAAGATGACCGGGCATATAAGACGACCCCCTAATTTTACAGTTAAGACATAGGTTTAGGCCTATATTCGCTGTATAAGACTACAGCCTCGGAAGTGGGGGGTAGTCTTATACAGCGAATATAGACCTAAACCTATGTTTTAACTGTAAAATTAGGGGGTTGTCTTATACACCCGGTTGTCTTATATGCCGGAAAATACGGTAATTACTCACGTGGCACAAAATTAAAAGGAAATGAAGGGTATACAGTAAGAAAACTATCCATCTGCCTTAGCTATGAAATCTTTCTGAAGAAACCTAGTATTACAATTTCTCTCTCTCTCTATAACGGATATGGATTTATAAGAATGTACATATATACACAGACACACACATACATACATACATACCATACATTTTTTTTTCTGCCTCCTATTACATTAAAGCTAACATACAATACCCATGGTTTTGCACCTTTTTTCATTGAACAATATGATTTGGTGATCATTTTCTACCAGTTCATGACGAGTTTCCTTATTCTATATTTTGAAGTAGTGTTGTGTTCTATTGCATGGATGTTGGATAATTCATTAAACCAGACCCTTTATACTAGACATTCATGTTGTTTCTGTTCTTGTCCTTTGCTGTTAGCAAGAATGCTGTAGGGATACCCACATCAGTGTTTGTGTTTCATTTTGCACATGTGTAAATATATCTGTAGAATGCAGACTTGTCTGTAATTACTGGGTTAAAACGTGTATAAATTTATAATTTTGATAGATATTGCCACATAGCTTTCTGTAGAGCTTGTAGTAATACATATACTACCAGCTAGGATCTTCCCAACATAGTGCTATGTTGTCAGCCTTTTTGATCTTTGCTAATCTGATGAATGAAAAATGGTATCTCAGTGTCTTTTAATTTGCATTTCTCAGAGGGGCTATTTTTCTTTTCTTTTCAGTGACCGTATCCATATCCCATTGTCATGTTTTTTAGTATTTATTTTATTCTTTTGACAGAGACAGAGAGACAGAGAGACAGAGACAGAGAGACAGAGAGACAGAGACAGAGAGACAGCAAGAAGGGGGAGGGCTCAGAGCAGTCTCCACAGTTGTATGTCATCAGTTTTTGACATGGTTTTGTTCTACACAGGTGGGCAGGGGCCGCGCGGGATGGAAACTGGGCTGGAGGCCCCCCTTATGGGAGGCATGCCCCCTTGAGCCAGGGACCGAACCAGGAGAGCGAGAACAAAAGTGGGGGCCTCCTGCATAGGAAGCACACCCCAGTTCAGCATATGGGTTCGCACAGGCTGAGGCCAGTTTTTGATCCTCGGTCCCCAGGCCTGCAAAGTTAGTGCTTAGCCCACTGAGCCATCCTGGCTTCCCCCCATTGTCATTTTTCTGTTGGGTGACGCTAATATGTAGGTGCTCTTTACTCAGGAAAGTAACCCTTTATGATATGATTTCCAGACTGTTCCTGCTTTGTTGTAGTTGTTGTCTATGGTTGATTTTGTCATGAAGAAAGTAAATATTTTGTATACATTTAACTATATAAATGTTTTCTTTTACTCTAAGATGATGACTAATTTATTGTTTTTGCCATTACTTTAATGGTTTCATTTTCTTTCATTTATATTTCTGGGGAATGTGGAAATTGAGTTGTACGTGAGGTATGAACCCAGCTCTCTCCCACACCGCCCCAGATGACTAACCAGTTCTCCTGACACCTTTCATTGAATCATCTATCATTTTCCTCTAAGTTGAAATGCCACCTTTACTATACAGTACATTCCTATATACATTTTATTATCTTTTCATATTTGTTTGTTTATTATGAAAAAGTTCAAATATATACACAAGTAGAAGGAATAGTTCAGTGATTGCCCTGTACCTCTAACAGAGTCAGTAATTAAGATTTATGCCCTTGAATGATGTGATGTGGACTTGTACATCTGTAAACTGTCTAATTGTTACCAACCAATTTAACCTCATCAAATTTAACAATAAATTAAAAAAAAAAAAAAAAAAAAAGATTTATGCCTTTCTTTCCTTTTATTATTT
>PVKE010035336.1:0-16942 GCA_004027555.1 Craseonycteris thonglongyai | reverse complement strand
TACACAGAAAAGAATTTTTCTGAATACAAATAACCTATTATAGTAAAATTAAAAATAGGAAAACTTAAAAAATGAAATCACCTATAATCCTACCACCATATATAACCAGTGTACACACTTTGGTGTATTTGTATAGCACATGTATATAAATAAATAGTTTGACTTCTGCTTTTATTTACT
This sequence comes from Craseonycteris thonglongyai, assembly GCA_004027555.1. Taxonomy (NCBI): domain Eukaryota; kingdom Metazoa; phylum Chordata; class Mammalia; order Chiroptera; family Craseonycteridae; genus Craseonycteris; species Craseonycteris thonglongyai. The sequence goes on along the minus strand of PVKE010035336.1, from coordinate 16,762 downwards.
CACTATATTGTAACCTTTCTAAATTGAAAGCTACAATTAGTCATTGTATCAAGACTAATTTACAGATGTGCAGCAATATAAACCAACCCCTTATTATTGGCACCCTCAATGAGTGACATTTTATCTGCATGACATTTTATCTGCATGACATTTTATCTGCATGAGATAAAATGTTACAATCAACATCGATTTATATATTCTTATTTACATATCTTTGATTATTTGATCGGATAGACTAAGATCAAGGATCTGAACATTTTTAAAGTTGTTGACGTATAGTGCTAAATTACCGTATTTTCCGGCATATAAGACGACCCCCTAATTTCACAGTTAAAACATAGGTTTAGGCCTATATTCGCTGTATAAGACTACCCCCCACTTCCGAGGCTGTAGTCTTATACAGCGAATATAGGCCTAAACCTATGTTTTAACTGTAAAATTAGGGGGTCGTCTTATACGCCCGGTCATCTTATACGCTGGAAAATATGGTACTCCAAAACAGTACAAATTTTATCCCAACAGTGCATGTTATCTTACTATATCACACCTTTCAATATTTTTTAAATTGCCATTTAAAATGTTTTAGCTATTTTGATTAAGTCAAAAAAGATATGTAAAATTTCCTTTATTTTTTCTAAAAATTATTCAAAGCAACTTAACATGAGTAATAATTGAACTCATAAAATCTCAACAATAACTGTATAAGCTATGTATTAAGTCACATTTTACAGATGAAGAAACTTAGAGCCAGAAAGGCTATGTAATTAATCTAAGATATATAGCTACTAAAGTGATGTGTACAAGATGAATTCAGATTTTGTGACTTAAATTCATGAATTCTCCATTGTACTGAAACTGTCCTGAGTTAACATTACTGATTATTTGAGTGTTTTGTTTTTTTTCTAAAGAAGAGTTTAGAATTAAACTGTGTGTACTGTATATAGTACAAATGATCCCTGGCAGTTTCTCAATATTTCAATGAAGCTTCAGACAATGGTGAGGAAGTTCTAAGGAACATATAGGAGGACATTCAAATGGAATGACATAGTCTCACTCTTTCAAATTTCTTATTACAGCAAAAGTGGTATAAAAGCTCCTAAAAAAGAATGCAAGAATTAACCAGTGTTTTGAGATGCCTGCTTTAATCACATCAACTCCTCATCAGAAGATAGAAAAGTATCATACATATAACTGTGTAAGAAAAATTCTTGAAAGCAAAAGTACATTTAAAAATCTGTTACATGTGGACCAGAAAATTATGTTACAATAATCCTAGGTTGTGAAGAAACATGCCAACTGCAAATTCTAAATATCTGAACAATTACTCAAATAATCATCCATCCCATTTGGCCATACTATTCAAATGAATAAGATTAATATAAAATACATTTTTAAAGAAATTACAGTTAATTATGAAATCATTTCAAGGGGTATATTATTAAGAAATTAAGGACATAATTAAAGAAAACATTTCACTACAAAATTTACTTTTAAAAATATCACTCCCCCACCCGCCATTTTGGTGATTCTATTAGTATTTGATTAACGAAGTAAGTTATACATTTCAACCACAAGTATGAATATCAATTCTAACCAGTTATCTCTTTCTTTATACATGGTATATTTAGTGTATACAATAATAAGTAATTACCTTGAGAATTTAGGGACAAGTTCTTTGATAAGGTCCCTTCAAACAATGGTGAGTTCTCAAGATGTTGCATTAAGAGATTTAGGAATTCTTGCTTTGATCCAAGATGTTCTCTTCCAAAATTATCATTTTCATTAATATATGCTACTTCAATTGTGTACGAAGGATTAAACTTTTGATTTCTGAATCCATCTACGGCACTATTCCAGATATCAGCTTTGTTGATATATAATCTTTTAGTATTTTTTATAATTTGAAATCCTAACTCTATAATTATTGTTGAAATGTCTCTTCTAAATTTGCTGCCTTGCCTATAAAACATGAATTTAAACATAGAGGTAAGTACTCTAAAGTACTTTATGTGAAACAGCAGTTATACAGCCAATAAAAAATAAGGAAAAAAAGATTAAAAGGAAGTTTTTCCCCAATTCCCACCCTAAAGCAGACAATGACTGCTACTATTATCTGATCATCTTAGTTCTAAATTCTGGATTCTTTTTCCCCAATCTTCTATCAAGTTAAAGTCATCTAATGTTGTGATTTATGAGAATGCTGATAGATGGTTATCTTAAATTTGATCAATTCTGTGGATTCAGGTATAAGAGTCAGAAGCTCAAACTCTAACCTTTCTGGCTAGTGGCTACAACATACACTTGCTTAACTGACTCTTATTTCATGACAACTACATCCTTCTTACTGTATGAAAGAACTATAGTTTTAAAGAGATTACACAATGTATTTCTAATCATAAAATTAATTGACAGTAGAACTAATATTATAAACAGAATCCAGAAACCTTTAAGTAGTACTCTTTAGTCCACGTCACTAATTCTCAGTGTGGTTCCAGACCAGTGGCAGCAGCACCATCTAGACACTTGTTATAAATGCAAATTCTTGAGCTCCACAGCAGATAACCTGAGCATGTGGCCCAACAATCTGTCTTAACAAGACCTCCAAACAATTGTACAGACTACCTTAATTGCTCACTGCCTCAGTTTATGCATCTGTAATTGGAATCAGTGTACTCAAAATGACCCTGTTTGGGGCAATGTCATGGATCACCTTTCTACATCAAGTATTAATTTTTCTCATCCAAAGATAATATAATCCCCCAGTGTGGGCCAGGCTTTGATTTCTTTCTTCACACACTGCCCTATTTATTAATCCAGTTTATAGGGAAACCAAATCTTTTGGAAGATAATCCTTTAGAAATACACCTTCTTGTAGCCGGTTGATTCCTTGGCTCCTGTCTGGAATGGGAATGCCAAAGTTAATCTTCTAGAACACGAAGGCAGGAGCAAGGAATCAAACATTGCTGGTATTAACATCTTTAGAAACTGAAATATTAGACGATTTAAAACTAAAGTGAACATCTGTTTTGATATGAAAAATTAACCAATTTTCAGTGAATATATGTCTCTTAAAACATTTTTTACTTTTCAAATAGTACTCCATCCACCTCTATCTGTAAATCTAGTTATCAAATATTTTCACAAAAATTCTCCTGTTCTAAGTTGATAACATTTTTAACAAAAAAGTATTTCCTCATGCTTAGCTACTAATGTTACTTTTGTCTATTTTTTTTCCCTTTCAGGTATAACAAGGCTCTATAAACCTTTTTATAAAGCCACATATACTTAAAAATCCTAACTTCAGTTCAACAAACACCTGATATATAAAGATGTAATTCTAGTCTTATTTAAATGGTTATCAATGATTTGGAAAGTTACTCATTTTGCCGTCTTCTAGAAATAGTCATTAAATACTTATATGTAACCAGTAAACTTCCTAGAGCTGCCATTTAGACCTCTGACATCGACAATACATACATTAAACAAATGATTACAAAAGAAAAAATAGAACCTCCTATACTAAATATGATTCCTTCCTTTTAACAAAGCAACATGGTATGTTTGTCATTTTAATTTCTATAACCAAGTAACATTCTAAGCATTTTCCAGATCCATGTTTTTTAAACTATCTTAAAAATGATCTATAATAAAAAATATATTTTACATTATGGTTCAGTATACAAGAACTAAAATATATTTCATATACGGTTTTTTTATTCACAATGCAATCTGATACTTTATATTCTATTCTATCCTGCTCCATTTTCTCTTTTTAAATGCTGGTTGCTTGATTTCATGATGAAATGTGGGGTCCTGCTGTTTGAAAAACACTCTTTCAGACTACTATAAAGATTAGTTAATATTTTAAGTATAATATACAGACACTTCCTGTTTAATTTTCTCAAAGTAGAGTTTTATGTCTTTGTCCAATTCAAAATACACACCTCAGCAGATCTTTATGCTGGGCTCCAGGTGACTGTCTGGGTAATTTAGGTGAAGATTCTTCCAATAAACAATCGTTTATTCCTACATTGTTAGTGTTGGGTAATGTGTGTTTTTTGGCTTTTTCAAAATCCCCTGCAGAATTAAAACCCAATGTTAGCATAAGAGAAATATAAGTAGAAACTGTTTAATATACATTCAAATAAGAACATCTTTATTCAAAACTTCAATTACCTGAATTGTAGAGAATACTTTTACATTCCACACACTCCCAATTTTGTTCCCATGATTGTAGTGAGGAACAGGCTAAATGTGTTCCACTGGAACCACAACACTGACAGCGTTTTATTTCCCATTTGCTGAGGACATAAAGAGAAGCAAATGCTGACATTTTGGTATTAACTTAAATGCCAACCACCAGCACCGCCACAAGTACCACTGTGTCTGTCTCACATACACATCCAACCCCTTTACCAAAGGAGAAAAATATCGATCATCTGCTTTGACACCACATTACTTTTTCTCAAAACATTTTCTATTTCATTATTTATGTTTATAACCTCCTCCTTTACTCTCTTAATTTAAAATACCTAAACTATATAAGAACAAGCACATACATAAAGAAAACACACATCCAAAGGAATGTGATTAAAGAAGGAAAAACCTTTTTCTTTTCTATTTGGAGATGACTATGCTCATGGGGAGACTGCTGTACCAGAGAGTCTGATATGGAAGAAGCATTCACTAAATACATTATCTTACCTAACATATTATCTTTCCTATTCAAGGTGAGGAACTATTCCCTACAATAAACTTGCTCAGACAGCTCAGATACTGTGTAGTGCAACAGGACCCAGACTCATTCTCTGGCCCATAGTCATATTCTCTCTAACCTGTTCACCCCACTCCACTGTGTTGTGTGATATATGCCAGTCCAAATTCACATTTTCTGTATGCATGTGGGTGGAAGTTGTTGGTGGGGCCTCCTCTGTGTTTGGTTATAGTACACCTTCTCTGTATAAAAATGGATATATTCCCTGAGTATGTAGATGTGTGGGTGATAGGAGAGGTAACTGGAGACCCTTCCCTTTGGAAGGTGCGGGTAGATCTCCCTCTGCATGGATATGGGTATGCAGGTATGCATCCTCTGTGTCTCCGTTCCCTCTACATCCCCAGAGAGTTCTGCCAACTGATGATGAGAAAAAAACAAAACAAAAAAGTCTCAGTATGAGGTGTCAAACCCACTTTATCTGCCTTCAGCTCCACGCTTCTAACCATGCTTCAGGCTGCCTTTCGGCAAACTGGCCTTCCTATCACTAGGATGAGAGGGAGTGAGACCACAAAGAAAGCATTCAGACAGTAGGAATCCATGTCCTAGGAGAAAAGGCAAGGGATAGCAATCTAAGCAGCTGTCAGAAAAAAGGGAGTTTGGTAGTTATTGACTGGATGACCAGTTATATACAAGAATTATATGAAGGCTGTCCAGAAAATATCCAGCTATATGGTATGAAAAATGAAAGGCATATATGGCTGGATTTTTTCCAGACAATATCATTCATACACACACACACACACACACACATGTTAATTACAGAAGCCTAAAATTAATTTAGAAAATACAGTAATGACTGTATTGCTTCCTAGAACTCTAAAGTGCTTTATTGTTTACAGCAGCTCATCTGTGTCTCAGCACAACCATTGAGAGGGGTATTACTATTTATAAATAAATATTCAGAGTCACCAAGTCAAGTAACGTAAGTGCATGCTACTTGACATCTTCAATGAGATCTCTGCCCTTAAAGAATTTTTAGCCTAATGACAAAGACAAATTTAAATAACGTTTATTATACTGTAACAAGCACAGTGGTGGGGACACCTAGCATAGAATGGGGAATCAGGAGTGGTAAGAAACTTTCCAAAGCTGGCAAGACCTCAGCTGAGTCTTCACAAATAAGTAGTGGCTCACCCAGCCTAATCACTTTGCAGGTAAAACAAAGTGCCCAATATTCTGCTCTATACTTTTAAATTTTACCTTGCCATGTTCAAGCAAGAGTATATAACAGGAATAAAATTTAATGAAATTTCCTACATAAAATTTGACAAAGCTTGTTTTTGTTACGTTTTATTCTGCATGTTAAAGACATCACGATACTCTTGATCTCTAGTATCTAACATAATATAGTATACACAGAGAGCACAAAATGACTGCTGGTTTTAGAGCCAGTATCTGTTGACATTACAAAAGAGGAACCAATACATTTCAAATGCCAAACCATTTTTATAACGACCCAAAAGAAATACTGTTAGATGAATCTAGTTAAATGAACCTCTAGAGCAGTGTCATCCAACAGAAATGCAATGCAAATCATGTATCTAATTTAAAAGTTTCTAGTGACCATATTTAAAAGGTAAAACAGGTGAAATAAATATGAATATTTTCAAAATATTATTTTATTTAACATATAATCAATATAAAAATTATTAAGATATCTTAAGTTCTTTTTTTCTTACTATTATGGGCTGAACCATGTCTCCGTAAAATTCATATGTTGAAGTTCTAACACCCAGTACCTCACAATGTGACAGTATTTGGAGAAAGGGCCTTTAACCTATTTCCTGTTTAGAAAATAAAAAAGTGCAGCTCACTGCAATGTTCATTTAATTCCAAGAATTCATTCTTGGAAACCTTCCAGAAAGTGGTAAGATATGCAGTGATCTGTGCCCTCATACCTGGAGTTACTGTCATCCACATTGCTACCCTGAAGCTAGCTGGTGAGAACTGTAGCTTTACCAATCTGGTGCTGTCCATGAAAAATAGTAGCTTTTCTTTTAGAGAGGCTGATGTTAATTCAGGGCAGAGGGTGAGACAAAGAATATGGCTTTGTGTAATAAAACTTGGGGATGAATAGAATAGAATAGATTACCTATAACCAACCAGTTCACATTCTTGTTTTGGGGAAATGGTAGACCACTGTCAAGGAAGCCCTGGAATTGAAGACTGAAGGCCTAATAAAGGTCTTCACACATAAATGGATGGCAAGGAAACTATGCAAATTTACTGAGAATAAAAACAGTCTAGCAAAAATGTGAAAGCCAGAGAAATGAGAACTGACTGCAAATTTTGCTCCCCAAACCATGCACAACTTCGGGGGTAAGTTTAGGACTGTAATCCTCAAGTTATCTCTGGATAAACACTACAGTTCCCAAGTGCCGCTGGGGTAAATGGCAAATGGGTTAGAGATAATTAAGATAAAATGAGGTCATGTGGATGGACCCTAATCCAATATGACTGGTATAAGGAAAAGAGATGAGGACACAGACAGAGGGACAACCACATGACAACATAGTTAGAAGGAAGCCATGTTCAAGCCAAGAAGAAATCAAACCTGCCAATACTTTTTTCTTGGACTTCTAGTCTCTAGGGTTGTGAGAAAACAAATTTCTATCGTTTAAGCCACCCAGTTTGCGTTCTTTTTGTATGGCAGCCCTAGCCAAGTAATACATATACTAAGTCTTCAGTGTATATTTTACACTCACAACACTTCTCAATTGGGAACAGTCACATTTCAAGTGCTCAATAGTCACATGTGGCTAGTAGCTACCATACAGAACAATGCAGCTCTAGAAAATAGAACCTCATGAAAATACAGCACAGAAATAAGTTTTGATTATGTTGAATGCAATAAATTTATTTATAAAAAGATATAAATATACATTTAGAAAATATGCCTCAAACATCCAAGAACAAACTACATTTTACTAACTAGAAAGCTTCTTTCTAAGATGCAGCTTCAATAAAAACACTAAGCACAAGTGAACTTCCTGATATACCTACCTATCAGGTGCATTATAGTCTCGCCCTTCCTTGCAACGACATCTTTGCACATCACAATGTTCATGATGTTGCAGAAGCTCTTGATAAGCATTTTCCTCTAATTCCCAAGATGCATCTCTGTAAATGAAGAAAGATATAAAATACATTTTGACTTAAAATACTACATAAAAGGATTGGTGATAAACCTAAAAATAAAAACTTTCCACATACTAGGTACGTGGAAAGATGAATCGTTCTCTTCAAGATAAAAATTTATTAGTGTCATTTTATCCTATACTTTAGTCTCACAGTGAATTTCTAACGCTACATGAAAAATTCAGCAGAAATTTTATAAACCTTACATTTTTATTAACATTTCACTCACAATTTTTTTTTTTTTTTTGGCATCCCCATCTTCAAGTATTAAGAATATTCTTCTTAGGGGAAGCTGGGATGGCTCAGCGGGTTGAGTGCTCATTTGCAGCCCTGGGGTCCAAGGATCGTATCCCAGCCTCGACCCCGACCCCACAGACCCATATGCTGAACTAAGGTATGCCTCAGCTCCGCTCTTGCCAGGGTGAACTTCCCATGTGGAGGCCCTCGGTTCAGCTCCTGCCCTGAGCATGCTTCCCATATAGGAGGTCCCCAATGGGGCATGCCTCCCATGCAGGAGACCCCTGACCCAGTTCCTGCCTTGTGCAAACCAGTGCCCACCTGTGGAGTGAAACTATATAGAAAACTGATAACGTGATCAGTATGGAGATGGCTCTGAGCCCTCGCCTTCTGTCTCTGTCAAAATCAATAAAAATCAATCTTTAAAAAAATAGAAAAAAAAAAATTCTTTCTACACATTTTGAATCACATCTTGATTCTCTTAGATAATACATACCATTTTGGGACCTATTATACCTATGTACAAATCAGTTAATACTGTTCAAAACTGAGGTGTTTATTAAGACTATAAATTAACTAATGAGACATGTGTCACAGTCCCTGCTCTTAAGAACCGGCAATCTGGGGAGAAGAAAGCAGTGGCAGGTATGGCTTTATGTTTCCTCATTTGAAATGGCTGCTTGTCCATCATCACTTAATCAGAAATGATTATTTCTACTGTTATTAAATTCTACATTTAAAATTTTTTTATGTTACTCACTTTTCAGGAATATGAATTCCCATTCTCAACATCTCTTTCTGAAATATGTCACTATTATTGCATAGTGTGCACCTAAAGAAAAAAACTCCTGCATTTATTGCTTGAACCTGTAGTGGAAAATAGAGAATCTGTTATTAATAATTTAACAGGTTATTAGGTTATGAACTTTACAGCTAACAGAACATGCACTATTTTTCACTTACTATATTATAAAATCTTATTTTCTATGCCAGTGGTTCTAAAACGTGATAAACTATTCCACTACTTAAATTTGTAAATCTTTTTCCCTAATGGTCAAAAACAAACAAATAAATAATAAATTAAATTAAGCAAATAAATTGACTGTTCTTAGCTTTATATCTATATATTCACCCATATATTTTTCTCAATCTTTGGTATCTGATATCATTTCTGTTCTAATATCATTCTGTTCCCAAATACTGTATTTTCCGGCATATAAGACGACCGGGCGTATAAGACGACCCCCTAATTTTACAGTTAAAACATAGGTTTAGGCCTATATTCGCTGTATAAGACTACCCCCCACTTCCGAGGCTGTCGTCTTATACAGCGAATATAGGCCTAAACCTATGTTTTAACTGTAAAATTAGGGGGTCGTCTTATACGCCCGGTCGTCTTATACGCCGGAAAATACGGTACTGTCCATCACTCTCTGTGAATAAAACAGTAAATATCTTGAGTTACTTCATGTAGGAAGGACATTTAAATAAGTGGTACATAAAAAGCATCCTTGGTTCTGTTAACTTAATCTCTTGTCAGTTTTCTTCCTAAGAAGGGAGAAATATAAAATCTATTCTCACTCTTCAGCAATTACAAATACAGAAACAACAGGCAGAAGGTGCGCAGAAAGAGACTGAAAGCTACAAGCCTACTCGATTGACCAATCCCAAGAAAAAAAAACTAGTAGCATACTATTTCCCAAATAGTAATCCCTACTCCCTATTATATAGGTGCCAAACACTACGCTATGTACCAAAATAGAAATATAAAACGACTTGGATTTTACTTCAAGGATTTCTTTCTTATTGAGTAGACATACAAGTATATAATTATAATATAATGTAAAAGTGGTTTTTTTTTTAAATATACATAGAAGAGAGAGGGAGTAGTACCTAAATCATATGATAGCCTGACAAAAATGTCACATGAACAGTAGGTCATCAAAGCTAAGGTTGAACGAAGTATAGGGGTTTGTCAGGAAAATAGGACAAAAGACATTATAAAATAGAAAATAGCATATATCAAGTCTCAGTGGTAATGGAAAGCACATGTGACTAGGGAATTAATTAATACTATATTAGGGATTACATGCTGGTCATCTGAACTAAGTAATGAGGCTTAACAGGTAAATCAACGCCAACAGTATGAAGAGATGACAGGAAATAAGGCACGCAGGAGAAAGACCACTTAGCAGACTCCTGCGAAAGTCTAGTTAAAACAAAAGTGCCTGAAGTTAAATCACAGTGAAGACAAAGAATTTAAAAAAGGATAAACAAAAAAGAACCATTAGATCTGACAGACCTGGGGAATGATTTGTGGATGGTGAAGAAAGAAGTAAACAAAGAGGAATCCGGATTGAAACACTATCAAGTGGCACTCACACACACCATATGATTGGGAAGCAGAAAGTTACTGAAATCTCTGAACCTAAAGGGTCTTTGAGCAACTGTACAGAGATACCAATATATTTGTAAATATAGGATGCAATATAGAAAGTGTCTAAGTATGGAGGGAAAAAAATACCATAGGGCATATGGAAGATACCAAGACCAGAGCAATGCTTGAGAAATCAAAACTGAACAAGAATGGTGACCAATTCTCTAAATAGCCAGAGTAAAGTTTCCATCAATATTTTTGATATTAATTTGTTGTCTCTCCTCATAAAATGTGGTTAAGATTTGCTTAATCACACAATTTTTATTCTGGTGCACAGGTTTGTTCTTTTTACTCTTTTACCGGTATATTAAAAGTTCAGAGATTTAAAAAATTATTTAGTTGTTGTTATAGCTATCTAGAGACTCCATTTATTATTTTGGTTAAGACTCTAATACCAGAGTGGGAAAGCCACTGGAGCTCTATTAGAGAAAATGACTCAAAAATTACCTCTAATCAAGTAGCAATTGCTTATTAATATTTGTATCACAAACAGGCATCCATATGGCTATATTTTTATATATTTGCACAAAGTAGACCTACATTTTTGTTTCTAATATTATTTCAACTTTTTAATAAATTTCTACTTTTCAATGACAATTAGAAACTTGATATTTTCAGTGTTCACAAAAAGCCCTATGAATATGAGGTTGAGTTTGAGAACCTCCTGTGACTCATTATTAACACAAAATGAGGCAAATCTTATTTGGCTTGAAAAAGAACATACTGCTACAAGATTAACAAGATGATACATTTGACAGCAGTCGCTGAAATACAAGCCCTTATTTAAGATAAATTACTTTTTTAAGATTCTCTGATAATGTAAAGTTTTTCAATAGGTAAAGATAACACTTTATGGCTTTATGAACTGCACTCTAGAACCTTTTACAAACACTTCTCTGTAAAAATTAATAGAATTTCTAACATTTACCCAGCAAAACAAGCTTCATTCTGCCACTTTTAACAAAATAATCTTAAATATAAATATTCAAGGCTCATATAAAAAATTGAAAGTAATCAAGCTTTACTTCTTTGAGTACTGTTAGAACTTCTAAGACTGTTGAAATAAGAGGATTTACAACATTTCTTAACTAAAACTTATTTTGTGGATAATATGGATAAAAAATTTTCATTTTACTAAACAATAAAAGTCAAGCTTTAAAAAAAACGGTATTAAATAAACTTAAGTAAATCTTTTGTTATTTGGCGTTCTATTAACTATAACTGTCTCTAAATTAGTACTTTCACAGATGTATACTATATATTTGATGTAACTAATAACTGGGAACTTTATAACTTTCAAGTATCTTCTGAATCAAAAATATTAAATTGTTATTTTTATGATGTTTCATTAATGTAAAAACCTGTCATCAGGTTTGACATACAAGCTAGCTCTCAAATAACTAAATTAATACCTTAATTCATTAGATGTAATCAGTTCCCTGCCAGGAAGTTATGATAAAGTACTTACTGTAATTTAAAAAAAGGCCTCTTAACATTTATATATCTTAGCTTACAGTTACATGATCATTTCATGTATCTTGGTTTCCTAAGCTTAAATATGTAAATGAGCTTTAGAATTAAAATCTGTGTTTTACTCCTTGTAAAACAGAAACAAAATCCTTAGGTAAAAACAACAAAAGTTTTAAAGTACATTAAAAAGTAGTATCTAGGGAAAGCCAGGATGGCTCAACGAGTTAAGCGCTTGCTTTGTAGCCCTGGAGACACAGGATTGAATCCCAGCCCCGGTGGACCCATATGCTGAAATGGGGTGTGTTTCCCATGTGGGAAGCCCCCAATTCAGTTCTTGCCCCATGGCTTGAGGGGGTGTGCCTCTCATGTAGGAGGCCCCCAGCCCAGTTCCTGCCCTGTGCAGCCCCTGACAACCTGTGTGGAATGAAACCATGTTGAAAACTGATGACATACAACTATGGAGACTACTCTGGGCCCTACCCCTTCTGTCTCTGTCAAAAACAATAAAATAAATCTTTTAAAAAATGTAGTATCTAAAGTATTTATTAAAATATTATTTGCACACTTCAATACGGTGAATTTTTGTATGTAAAATACATTTCACTAAAGCTGTTTTAAAAAGTTACAAGTAGTAGGAGCTAAAATACACGTTAATTCTTTCCAATTTTAAATTAAAATCAGCAATCAACAAATTTTATATCAGAAAAGGCTTACAAAACATCTTACCTGCAAGCAATCTCTGTGAAACCAAGCATTCTTACAACAAGGACTTCGTAATATGCTATAAGTTGGAACAGGCTGAATAAATTCCAAGCAAATGGTGCATGGTAAGGAGTCTCTATAATTATTAGGTGTAATTTGAACAGGCCGATGTTGCCAACAAAATGACCTAAAAATAAAAGTTATTTAAAACCAACATCTAATAAGTGACAAAGTACAACTAGGCTAGCATTACAATTCACACTGATAAGAGAAAATTTATTCATATCTCTCTCATAACTAATCTATAATAGACTGGAACCTTGGCACTGTAAATCCATTTCACAATCTATGACCAAGGCAAACTGAACTTTTAAAACCTGAGTGTTTGGTGGTTAGACTTACCTCATAGAATTTCAGCAATGACATTAATGTTGAGAATCCTATGTAATCTTGTTAGCAACAGAATATACACACCATTATATTCAACATTATACAAAATTAAAGATAGAAACTTGAATTTTAAAGATTTAACCATTCAACGAATAAAATGCAAGTAACTTAATCCTACCACACTAAATTATTCCCATTTGTACTCTCTAAAGTGTAGTCTTTTTCTACATGGTAAAAATCCATTACATTGGTAAAGAACATAAAGACTAAAAGAAATAGAACACCATGAAAGCAAATACCAAAATTCATTAAAATTTTGATTTTTAAGGATGGACACAGGAAAGCCTTATTTTTCATGGGCATCCCAGGGCATAATATTTATTTTCTGCACTCCACCAAATATACATGCCTTCAGTTTATTCAATGAGAAAAACATATGGCTCTGTAAAAAAAAAAAAAAAATTTAGATTTTTAACTCACGCAAAATTGCCAGTGAATTGGAAAATACATTCTCTCTCAAGTCCACAGGGGAAATGATAACTTCGTTTACATCGAGGTGCGACACATCCAATCGAAGCACCAGTTTTCTTACAAACACAGCATTTCTAGAAGAAAATATAAAAATAGGGGCTATAATATACAAAATTTGAGTGCTATAGCATGACCAAGGTATAAACAAATATTCCTTGTGGGGAGTCTGAAAATTATTTTCATCATAAAACAGCTATTACGATGGTATATTAAATAAATTTACTGAAAAAAAGCCACTAAAATTTCACTCCTATAACAATTTCTGATTAATAGGAAACATCTGTAACCTAACATGTGATTGAGAAAAGAGAAACTTCTTTTCCTTCCTACTTGCTAAAATATTTTAAACTGCAAGGTTTATAAAAATAATGACTACACATGGAAACCTCATTAAAATCTCAATAGAAAACACATTAGGAAATATTCACCAGTGAGAACTGCAAAACAATACTAAACACCAATCTATAAAAAAAATTTGGTTATAGCCTAACCAAATGAAAAAGTGTTAGATACTCATACTAGGTTAAAAAGATATGTTCAAGTCCCAATTCGTGGTACCTATATGAATGTGACCTTATTTGGAAATAGGTCTTTGTAGACTTAAGTTAAAGATCTCAAGATGAGATTATTCTGGATTTAGGGTGGTCCCTAAATCAAATGATTGGAGTCCTTATAAGTTAAAGGAGAGGGAGATTTAAGGACACACAGAGGGGAAAGCCACGTGAAGGTGGAAGCAGAGCCTGAAGTCATGCTGTCACAAATCAAGCAATGCAAAGGTTGCTGGCAGCCACCAGGTAGAGAGAGGCATGGAATAAATTCTCCCTCAGAGCTTCCAGAAGGAATCAAATCTGATAACTTGATTTGGAACTTCTGCTCTCCCTAATTCTGAGAAAATAAATAAATTTATTTATTTATTTATATTATTTTTTACAGAAAGAGAGAGAGATACCAAGACAGACAGAGAGAAGGGGGAGGGCCCAGAACAGTCTCCATAGCTGCACGATTGGTTCTTCCACATATTTCATTCCACAGGTGGGCACAAGGGCTGCACAGTGCAGGAACTGGGCTGGGGTCTCACCCCAGTAAGAATTGAACTGGGGGCACTCCCCAGTTCTGCATGAGTCGGCACAAGCCGGGGCCGGGATTCAATCCTTGGTCCCCTGGGTTGCAAAGTGAGCGCTTAACCCATTGAGCCATCCCGGCTTCCCCTGAGAGAATAAATTTGTTATACGTGACCCAATTTGTGGTTAATTTATTATGACAGCCCCAGGATACAAATACAATGCCACTGCTACTAATTACAATAGTGGCAGATAGCAGAAAAACTATTAGATGGATCAGATGGATTAATCATTACTACAATACAGAGCACACCCAAAACATCTTGGAACCCTTAAGATGGGTCATTATAATGGTCACTGACAAAGAGATTTTACAGTCTTTCTGCTGACCCCTGAAGTGCCACCTGGTCACAGATGACCTGAGGCACTCACACAGTAAACTCACATACAGAATTCTTCTAAGGTCACAAATGGAGACATCTCTTCAGGATTAAGATATTCTCAAAGATTCACAATACAGTATACTCAAAGAGAAAATTCAGGTATTTTAAGAAAAAAGGTATTTCCAAACTGTAAGGGGACCTTTAGAGGCCATCTTTCACAAGTTCATGATGATCAGGAGGCTGAGGAATTTTGATACCAGTGTTCTCATGTGGCCTTTAGATAAATGCCACTGGTACGTAACCTTTACCCCAAGGTTTTCCCTACTGTTCTGAAGTCTCTACTTATCAATTCCTTGGCATCCTGAACATCTTAAAAAATAATTGCCCCCATGTCTTTGCCTCAACTAAAATAAAGGTCTCTACATGCTTCCCTTACAGAATTTCTTGAAGGAAGCTAGCTGCTTATTTCCTTCCCTATCCTCCTTAACGATCAGACTTGCCAAGAGGTGGAAGTGGAATCTGGACAGGAGTAGGAAGGGGGTCAAACAAAACATTATTTTAATTCTCTGTTGCAGAGTATAGGCCACTACTCTTATCTTTATACTTAACCTTCTCATTCTCTCATTTTCATTATTTCAGACCACATGGAGACCTACAGTCCTTTCCTTGAACATAATCTAATAGCTGTCACACAGAAGATTTAATTATATGAATGAACAAAGGGTTAAAATTCAGATTACTTAATCTTGGAGAAAAGGAGAAGGTACCAAATATAAGCACACAATGTCACAGAAGGGCCACAAAAGGTGTGATCATAAATTACTGGTCTGCATAGCTTTGTAAGTTCTACCTACACCCACCATTCCAAGCAAGCAAATGAGGTATAAGAATGAAGTGAGGTAATGACGAGATAGCTCAGTGCTTGAGAGCTTGCCTCGCAATTGTGAGGTCTGAGGTTCGATTCCCAGCCCCAGCCCATGCAAACCCATATACTGAACTGTGGCAAAGCTAGTAACCTCTGTGATGGCACAGTGGCGAAGTCCCTGGTTTGGTTCCCACCTGGCCCCAGGTTCGGTTCCAGCACAACTGGTAACTACCAGGATAACAGTGAAGGTTCTCGCCTCTCATGTGGGAGGCCCCCAGTTCGGTTCTGCCCCTTGCTGTCCCACATCCACCTGCGTGGAATGAAACCATGTCACAACTAATGATGTACAACCTTGAAGACTGCTCTGGGTCCCTATTTCTTTCTCTCTCTCACCTTCTCTCAATAACAAAAAAATCTCTTTTTTTTTTTTAAAGATTTACTTTTATTGTTTTTGACAGGGGGAGAGAGATACAGAGACAGAGATAGAGAGAAGGGGGAGGGCCCAGAAGAGTCTCCATAGCTGCACATCATTGGTTTTTCCACATAGTTTCATTTCATAGGTGGGCAAAGGGCTGCACAGGGCAGGAACTGGGCGGGAGTCTCACCCCTGTGAGAACTGAACTGGGGGCACTCCCCAGTTCAGCATATGGGTCTGCATGGGCCAGGGCAGGGATTCAATCCTCAGTCCCTGGGGCTGCAAAGTGAGTGCTTAACCCACTGAGCCATCCTAGCCTCCCCAGTAACAATAAATTAAAAAAAAAAAAAAAAAAAAAA
>PVKE010035335.1:0-16943 GCA_004027555.1 Craseonycteris thonglongyai | reverse complement strand
AAAAAAAAAAAAAAAAAAAAAAAAAAAAAAAAAAAAAGTATATATAGGGGAAGCCAGGATGGCTCAGTGGGTTAAGCGCTCGCTTTGTAGCCCCGGGGACCGGGGAATGCGTCCCGGCCCTGGCCCCTGTGGACCCATATGCTGAACTGGGGAGGTCTCACCGGGGTGAGATCCCGGCCCAGTTCTTGCCCTGTGCAGCCCTGCGCCCGCCTGTGGAATGAAACTATGTGGAAAAACTAATGATGTGCAACTGTGGAGACTGTTCTGGGCCCTCCCTCTTCTCTCTGTCTCTGTATCTCTCTCTCTCTCTGTCAAAAACAATAAAAATAAATCTTAAAAAAAAAAAGTATATATATATATAAAAGTATATATATGTGTGCATGTGTGTACATATATGCCTTTCCTATTTTGTTCTCATTCACCTTAATTTTGGGTAACTTGTAAATTTAGTAGTTATCAAAAGCCCCAGGTGTTCTTTCAACAATTTTATAAACTAACCTTACATTAGACTATTCAGATAAAACAAAGGAAACCATACCTAAGAATAAACACCTTTAAAAAATAGTTCCCCCTTCCCCCTTCCCCCTGTCTCTGACTCTGTATCTCTCTCTCTCTCTGTCAAAAACAATAAATAAATCTTTAAAACAAAAAAAAAGTTCCCTTCTCTTATTCCAACATCCTGATAATTCAAAAGTAGTCAACTCATCTTCACTATCATTTTTTATGACCAAGCATTATATATGTGTATGTGTCTTGAACCTTGTACCACATTCAGCTAATATCTAGAAAAGAGATATACAACAGTGATATTATGTTCATATAATAAATGTTAATGATTTATTTAAGGATAGGTTTTTGTCTTGGTTACAGTCATATTAAATAAAACACATTATATATATTTAATATATAAATTATTTTAATATATAATGTATTTTAACATAATTTATCTTATAAATATTAGAATTAGTATATATCTTTATTTCTGTATTTTAAAGGTTTGGTTAGCCTAAGTACCTGATGTAAGTAAGAACTATAAAATTTGAAATTTATACAACTGTGAAGGTAATCACATTTTTTTTTACTAACGACAGGAATCAAGGCATAAAGCTGAGTTACGGGTGAAAACTTCAGTATACATGGTAGTCAAGTTAAACATGTCTCATTTAAAATATGCAAGTTAAGTCATAAGTCACATGAGCAAAGTCCCTCAGATGAACCAAAAAACAGAAGAGGATTTTTAAACACCTTTGATAGATGAAAAAATTTTTTAAGTTCTTTTCTGTGGAAAGAAAATCAGAAATACTATATTAAAGTTTTTGAAACTATTATCAATGAGTTTAGTGAATAGAAAGGCAAATGACTCTTGGACAGCTGTCTGAAAGATGATTAAAAACTGTACTAAAAATCAGATGGACCTCTTTACTAATCTTAACCATTGTTTAATAACATGATATTATTAAGGGAGAAGCCAATAATGCAACATACCTGGTGAACCTGAATTTCCACTTTAAGAGCTTCCTGTAGAGTCTGCAACTCCATCCTCTACTTTCTCCACTTTCTCTTATGTCTGCTAATTCTATAGTTTCTTCAGCCTCCGTTTAAAATAACAAACTCCTCTTCTCACTGCAGCTGGAGAGATCATACAATGTTTTGAATCATTATGTTGGGCATAACAGAAATATTCATGTTAAATAAAATAAATTATAGTAGTTGAAAAATATTTGATTCTAACACAGGGCAAGAAATTTCCCAAACAGATTTCTTTCCAAAATGAATAGTTTTGTACCGAATTGGTACCAAAACTTTCTGGGTTTTATTCTTTGAGCATTTCTCTACAGAACAGTTCAAATAAGTAAGAAATGAAAAAAAAGTGCTTAATCTGGTCATGAAAATATCTAATCGTCTACTACGTGCTCAGCATCACACAACAGACTACATTCTGAGCACAGAGCTGAACAAGACCACTTCTGCCCTAGATGACTTGGGAGTCCAGAGTGGGAGACTACAGTCACCCAGGACATACTGTCCTTCGAAAGAGACACATAACAACCGGGTCATACATTTTTAAACACTACACAGAGTGAACTCGAAAGTTCAGGGTCTCTCGGAGGTTAAAGAAGGCCAGAGTACTTTCCTTTGGATGACTCTTACTCTGTTTAAAAAATATTTTTAAAACTAAAAATGGGAAAATTCTTGTGTAAGTTGTTAAAGGTTTATATTTAACCAATTAATACCTAACACAAATATAAGAAAATGCAACTGTGTTTCCCACAAAGTTATGACAGGGAGGTTAAGAAATAAATCTATTCTACACAACAGATGAGGTGGTCTAGCGATGGAATAGACATTTCCAGCTTTAAAATGAACACCACCTTCTTTTCAAGGCTGCCAGTACTTCTCTTCAGCTGTGTGTCTAACTGCATGTGGAGATAATGTCAAAAGTCTAGACTTGTGAATGTGAATCTTTCTATTCTACTCCACTCATCACTACTGCATTTTAAATTAATTCAGCAGATAATTTCTTGTAATTGTTTTCTTTTTTCTTGCATGTAGCTCTCAACATGATTTCAGGTACTCTCCCAAAGCAAAAGTTTGCTTCTGCCTGCATAAATTTGAACTTCACTTCTTTCTAGTTTCTTCTTTGTACCTATAAAACTTGCAGTTGGAACAACTTTTCAGCATTCTCATAAACCAAGGAAGGGAACAATCAGGAAGTGGAAGCTAAGAGTCACTACTCCTTACCAATTCAATAATTTTTACACTTTCTAAAATTATCTATGGATAAAGTCCATATTCAACCTATACTTTCTTAAAACTTCTTTAAAACCTGATTTGACAGTTACAATGGAATCATTAACTACAGAATATGTACTTGTGGATATTAATTTTCATTATATTTGCTTAGCCTAGGCTTAAAACATCATTTGCAGGGGAAGCCGGGATGGCTCAGTGGGTTAGGCGCTCACTTTGCAGTCCCGGGGACCGAGGATCGAATCCCGGCCCCGGCCGTGCGGACCCATATGCTGAACTGGGGAGTGCCCCCAGTTCAGTTCTCACTGGGGTGAGACCCCGGCCCAGTTCCTGCCCTGTGCAGCCCCGCGCCCACCTGTGAAATGAAACTATGTGGAAAAACAAGTGATGTGCAACTATGGAGACTGTTCTGGGCCCTCCCCCTTCTCTCTGTCTCTGTATCTCTCTCTGTTAAAAACAATTAAAAAAAAAAAGATACTCTAACCTAAAAAACAATAAATTTCAAAAATGTAAAACTCCTTCAAACTCACATTGCGGAGGCTAAGAATTATTGTACAGTAATATTATTAGCAAAAAAAATTTCATAAAGGTAGTATGTTCAGGGGAGATAATTTGGAAAAGAAGACATATTTTGATGAACAAACCTGAGTTTTTCAGCTACTTATTATCTTAGAAAATGTTTGGAACTATAATAAATACGAGAATCATTACTTTACTGATGTAGACCAAGGTTTTTGTTGTCATGTAAGTTTATACTACATATAAACACATATGTTAAAACTACACAGTCACTTTAATTTCAGTATATGTGCTGCCAAAGTGAGCACACACTTTAATTTTACTGAAATAACCTCCTTGCTCAAATTCTTGACTTTTTTCCTAGAGTTCTTCTGAAAACAGTACTTGAATTAGTTTTAATTTTTTTCAGTAAATGTGTCCAAATTTGTTATAATATTTGTCAAATTAAGAATCATCTTAAAATTAAAAGTTTATTTTCAAAAACAGAGAAGCCATATTTTATTTTACTGTTAGTAACATCACATCATAGCTCAACTCATAAACTGTACAGACAACAGGTTAAAAACATTGAGAGCTTACAATATAAACAATAGAGTTTTAACATAATTTACACAGAGTGCTCACAAATTAATGTTCCAAAACTATGAAAAAGGAATTCACAGAATAAGAATGGCCAACAAACATAAAAAACACCTATCTTTAACAGAGTCACAGAAATGTACATTTTAAGAAGATAAGTTGTGTCTCTCCCACTGAGAAAGACTTACAAAAATAATAGCACCATGAGCTGCTCATTGTTTGGGTCAGGTGTCACTTTCACAATTATCCACTGGCTATCCATGGGTGGTGGCACAAAGGGTTATTTCCTTTTTTCCTTTCCAAGTATCAATATTTTCAACACTTTCCATAGAAAACATGCACTCATTTTTAGATAATGAAAAATTAACTGAGGATTGCTAGATAAAGCAGCAAAAAATGTTATACTGATGGAACAAAATGTTCAGGAAAAGATAAAGTAAAACCAGGGTTAACCTAGAGGCACTAAATGTCAAAGAGTGCCTTGCAGAATAAGAAGCCTGCAACTCAAGTTAACAAGTAGCTGACAGCTTTTATTTCCTCCATCTGAATGTTGTCTACTTATTAGAGACACACAAAGGCACACATTTTATTTGGCAAGAACTCTAAATGCCAATTACTCATTTTATTTCAAAATAAAATATTAAAAAGAAGGGTTAAAAAAGATAGTGACTTGTTATAGAAAAACTTATGAAGGATTAGAAGATTTATTTGATATCCTTCTTCAAGGTTTCTTCCTGAACAGCAATTTTAAAAGACTGGTCTTTGCCTAAAGGAACAAATCATATCCATACATTTATAGCTTACAAAAACAAGGCAAGCACAAGTTGAATCCTTTTAAAAAATATTTTTGGGGCTTAGATAACTCATACAGCCATCATATGAAGACCGTTAAGGGGCAGTTTCTAACGTCATGAAGAAGATACTATTTGCTAAATCTATAAAAAGATGATTTATCATATTTTGACCAACTCTAATAAGTTATAAATAACAAATCAGGTGCTGCAAGGTAAATATAAACAGATTCACAAAACAGTTATAGACACACTTCATTGAGATACAATGCCTTTCACCACTCAACAGCTCTAAATACTATCACCAGAGAGGACAATGGCCTACCACAAAATACCAGTTTGCCATCTTCAAAATTGTACATGTCAAACCATTATGACACCTAATGGCCTCTGACCTTCAAATAACAAAAAACAAAAACATAAATAAAAACTCCACAAACCAACCAAACAAAAACAAAAATCAAATCCTACTAAAAAAGGCAACTGTGATATCTGGAAAGAACATTGGCTGTCCCAACAACAACAACAACAACAAAAGAACCTAATTCCACTTACTCACTGTGTAATCACTCTCAGCATCAGGGTTTTTAAAATTTGTTTGCTTATAAATCAGGAAAGTGGGAACTGTATCACCTACTTCACAAAATTGTTATGAGGTTTAAAGGAGATAAATGCCATATGAAAAAACCCTCTGTAAACTGTAAAGTTCTATGATATTCCTAACATACTTAATGCTTTTATTCATATACACAAACATTTTTATAATCTTCTCAACAGCATATTGCTGAGAAGACTGTAGGCTTCCCCATTTTCAAATTTTCTCAGAATGTTTCTTCTAACTCTGTCTAGATATAGTTCTACGTGGAGATATGTGACCTCTAGGTCTTTCATTATGATTCTAATAAGGTAGTAATGCTATAACTCTGAATTTACCGCTAAGAAGCACTGCTCTGTTCCTGAACTGATATAAATCTTTTTCCAATCAAAACTCAACTCCCAAGTTTCTTTAACAGTTAAGTCCATAATACATTGTGCCCCCAGACTGAATTCTCTAAAAGTGATCAGTTTCATAATCGCTATACCATATAGTTACTTGGTATAAGATTCTACTTCTGATCTAGATTCTCCGAATAGTATTTAGAGTAGGTTCAAGTAATTTTTTTAAATATGAAAAAGTAGCATGTCCTGACAGATTTATGTATCCTTATTTGTACATGCCTAATACTAAAACATCAGGTTTCAATATGTATAAATACTTACTTCTTACTATGTATCTAACATGCTAGGAGATAAAATAGTATCTTTAACTTTTAACAAATAGTGATAAAAAATTATCACGGATCCTAAAAATAATAAACTTTTTTTGATAACACTTATTGAAAATAAATTAACATTTACTAACATGAATTTTTAAAATGACATTAAAAACCAATATAGTTATTTCTTTGGTGACACTCCACAGGTCAGCAAAAAATGCTCCTGCCCAAAAAGCTGGGTAATCCTGATTTTAGAGGCTGCCAATTGAATCTGGCAAGGTTACTAGCTAGGCTCAAATCCTAGTATTGTAATTGTTGACAAAAATCCCTTCAGCTAGTGAGAGTGGTATTTCCTAACCTTTAAATCAAATTTACATACACACACTAGATTTATTATATCTGAATTTCTGATGTGCTTGAGAACAAAATATGTATCTTTCCTCTCTGTTTTGTTTTACTTGGGGTGGCGGGGGGGGAGTCCTCATTTAAAAAAAAAAAAAAGGAATACCCAACAGGTTATACCTCTGCAACATGATGGAATAATATTCTGGGTCAAGTCAGGGTTTCCCCATAGCACCATCTCCTTCGCAAGTCGGCTGTCAGGTCTTGTGCCTTTCTCTACCACCAGTGTTCATCTGATGTAGTTTCTAATGCAATGACGGGGGCACAGGCCTAATCTGTACACACACGTTCTCCTATTTCCCACCTTTCTTTACAGAAATCAAGCATGTTTACTAAAATCATCCTAACTATACCCAACAACAAGAACATTGAAATAAATTTTAAAACTCACTGAAATTCAGAATGAAGGAGGCTGGAGGGTGGTATATAACAGCATAATGACAATGAGGCTGAGATTTTACAAGTGGCTGCCACATTTACCAGAATGCTACTTAATGATAAAAAATAGTCCAGGCAGTCTGGTCAGAATCATATATATACTTACTACACAGAGGTTAACACAAAAGGGTATGGTGGTCTTGGCATAACCAACCAGTAAGTACTTAGTAGAAGTGGAAGTTACGGGAGATAGATTTCAGATCAATTTAAGGAAGAGCTAAGGATTAGAGCTGTACAAAAAAGGAATGGGTTACCTTATGAGGTAGTGGGCTCCCTGTCATTAGAAGTATTCAAGAATGCTGCATACCATATCCCCCTCTTGGAGATTCACAATGCACATTAGCATATTAAAGGTTCTGAGAAGTCCTGCAGTAAAAAAACCTGTTTAACTTTAACGCAGCATTTCCCAAATTATTTGACCAAACATTTTTCCACCCCCACCCAACCTCAGTAACATTTATTCATTTCTGTGGAACTTGAGTTCCTCAGAATACATCATAGAAAATATGAGCTACACTTTTTAAAATGTAGTATTTAATACCCAAATAACAATCTATCAGGGATATGAGAAGAAACCGCCACAAGGTAAAAGACTGGAAGAAAAGGTCCTTAAGTCCCTTCTCTAAGAACCTATGATTCTATCACATCTCAGAGTAAAGGGCTATTGCATATTAATTATTTATTTAAAAAGGTTCCATGAGAGAAAGGCAAGTAAAATAAAAAGGTAGCAAATGCAAGTTTAAATGGTTCAATTATTTCCCATTATTGTCCAAAGCCCAATCCCTACAAGGTAAGAAAGACAGCAAAAAGACCATAAGTTATCAAAAAGGAGCCTTAACTACATATCTACTCCACACACTAAGTTAATTACTATTTGAGATGAGAGAATTAAAAACCAAAACCAAAACCAAAAAGATAGCCTTGCATTAGGGAACTACCCTATTCTAGCTATCTTGCTTGAATTTAATTTTTTATCATAATATATGCTCTTCAAATAAGGTTAATATTATTTGATCCTTAGTCACTAGACTGCCCTGTGCAATCTGTGATCTTGAATTAGATATTCAAAGAAATGATTAAGTGTGATGATTTATAAGCTGTTAAAGTAGATATTAGGGGAAAATGTGTTTGTCTAAATGACCCACACTGCTACATTTCTCTTTCTCTTTATATTTTTTCCTCTTTGAGAATTGTACAAAACAAATATACTAAAAATGTAATCAGACATAAAGTCAATCAAACATTACATTTAAGACTATAAATGCTTAAGAGTCCCAAATTTCAAAGTCAAGGTTCCCATAGTTACATTAACCTAGCCATTTTGCACATACTCGTATATTAAGGCCGTCAAATTTAACAGCATATTAAGTAATACAAACCATAATGGGAACCTTAACTTCTGAATATCCTGACTTTTGAATTTTCAGCTCTACCCACTGCATTAAGGACATTTTTGGCGCAGAGGACCTTTATATTTTAACAGGTGATCAAATGCAGGAACATGCAAGCTTTAGCAGTATTATTAGAAACACAAATACATTTGAGATATAGCTATGCAAAATTAAGACAAAAATTCACTTTCACTCAGTACAAATGGCAAAGCCTCATTTCTGAAAAGAGAGTTTTGAAAAAAAATGGACTGAACAGCTGAATTATTATCCAACTAACACCGAGCGTACTGCAACTGTCTGTAGAAGTACTTACCAATTCTGTGGGAACTGGCCCTCCCTCAGCTCTCTTGCTCCCTGTAACAGAAGAGGAAAACGGGATCAGACTACAAACATAGACTTATGACATGTCGCCAAAAGCTTAAGATTGAAAGGTTTTTAATTTTAAGAGAGAGAAATAAACCACACACACACACACACACACACACACACACACATCTCCAAAGCTCTAAAACCCAAAAGAAAGATAGGAAAAGACAGTTTTTATAGCAAGGAAAACATTCAAGGACAGCTAAATCCTAATTTTCCAACTTTTTTGTTTTTTCACTTTTCCAGTTTTTTTAAGACAAGGAAAAGTTAGTAGTTGATGGTCTCCCTTTTCTAAGAGATACACAGAAATGAAATGAACTTAATCTAAAAACCACACAAATACACCCTCATTCCCAACAAATGACCTTCACTGTTTGTTGCATTATATTAGCAAGTTAAGCTAACATCATTGGTCCTTAGTTTGGTTGACTCAAATGGCCTTTTTCCAATTAATCTTAAAATGATTTTATCTTATATAAGACTTAAAAATTCACAGCATTTTATATGTATAGTCATAATTTTAATTAAACTTTTCATTCACATTCTTAAGTCTCAGCACTTTAGACTGTAAAGCACATAGCGTAGAAGTGATTTTGCTATGCCACATATTTAATCAGAGACAGAGCCAGAAAAATATCAAGGTTTTAAGATCCCAATCCAATGTTCTGTGATGCTTTTATCAATTGTGTTTTCTTCAGATTAAACAAACACCATTAAGTTGACTTCAAGGTCAGAAAAGCCAGATCAGGCCCTACAGTTTATTTTTAACTCTCCCCTGCCCAAAACTTCTTTCTCAGTTAAAAAAAAGGTGGGGGGAGGGTTGGGGGAGAAACAAAAATGTAAACTTTTCCCCTAACATTTTAGTATTAAATTATTTAAACTCTACATACCATGCTCTAAAACTATAAATATCGTCCTTATGCTTGAAACATAGTACGTTTGCTGACTGATGTTACTCCAATAGTGTTCTCATTTCCTCAAGGAATATTTCAAAAAAATCATGTCACCCAGATTAAAATTTTTTATTTAGTCATGTATAGTCATGTCAAACATACAGTAAAATAATTTAAAAGGGCCCCAATTCATGAAGTTAACATTCATTTCCAAAAGAAATTGAATTGGTTGTTTTATCCTGCCTTTTCTTCAGGAGCAGTGATTTTTAAAGTTCTCAAATCCATATATATGGCAATTTCAATCACCGAGATTAGAATGACTCCCAACCAAAAGAAAACTCTTGTAAAAATCTGTAGCATAACATGGTTATTAAAAAGTGGATTCTCACAAGAAATAAAGAATTTATAACTACATGTGGTGATGGATGTTAACTAAACTGTGGTAATCATTTCACAATACATACATATATCAAATCATTACGTTGAACACCTAAAACTAATACAATTGAGATATGTCAATATCTCAATATTAAAAAGTGGATTAACATTATAGATTAACACTGTACCACTCAAAACAGTATCATGCACATGCTAAATGCTTAGTAAACATTTAAGTGATGAATTCACTGAGTGGATCCTTAACTCTGTTTCAGGTTTATTTTTCCTATAAGGCATTTATTGTTGGCTTTTTCATGCTGTGGATTATTTCTTATGCATCAATCCTATAGTATTATTTGTTAAATGAATGACTTTGGACAAAAACAGATGATTAGAAAGTTAAATATTACCATTTTAAAATATAATGAAAAAGGAAAAGATTGTAAGTTGGACTAAATTAAAATTAAGAAATTTTATTAATAAAAAATAAAATAAGAGAATGAAAAAAGCAAGCCACAGAATTAAAAATAATTGCAGCACATATAATAACAATAGCTTTTACCCAGAATATATAAAACATGTTGAAACTTACAGTGACCAGGATAGGGTTGAGGATTTTAGCTTTTACTTATATGACATTTGAGAAAAGTACAGTCATATAAACTCTTCTGAAAAGTCATATTCAATAAAAAGCCACAATGGATGTATACCTTATCTCCAGGACATTTCTCTAAAAATCAGTATTAGAGTCAATCCCAAATTGATAAAGAATTTTACCATGATATCATAAACTGCTTGCAGGGACTAAGAAATCACATAGGAAATCAAAGCCTGAGAGGTTAAGTGACATCCCCAAATGTCACACAGCTAGTTGGTAGTAAAACTGGAGAAAAGCTTACAGACCCTGAAATTCCTTTGACTGAGATAGCCTTTCCACTAGATCTCACTTCCTCTTAACCAGCTGCAGCCGTTAACTCTTCTAGGAAACAAACAACAAATATTGGCCAAAAATTTGTGGAAAAGTCTGCATATAAAGTTTTAAAGAAAAGCCATGTAAGTAAGCTATCTAGGACAGGTTTTAAAACCTGAGATCCTTTATGTATGCCTAAGGGATCTTGTGAATGGGCTTCAGAGGCATTTGTCAACTCCATACTATAGGAGGGGGGACCCCCCAAAAAACAAAATTATCTTCTGGAGAGCGGGCCCCTTGTAGCACAGGCTTCCCCCTGCTAGGTGAGCATTCTAGGAACCCATCTGCATCAGTGTACCAGCTAGCATTGTAGTGAGAGACTGCAGTTGGCTCCAGTGAATTTTTTTTTGGAGAATTTCAAGGCATTTACCCCTTTCACAATGGGTGATTTTCATTAATAATGTGTGACACAACAATGCACCTGCCCACATTGCACTGAGTGTTCAGCAGTTCTTGACCAAAAAAAAAAACGGCATGACCCCCAAGCCCCACCCTCCCTAGTCACCTGATCTCGGTCCAAGTGACAGTTTTTCATTTCCAATGAATGAAAAAAGTCCTCAAAGGAAAATAGTTTGCTGATGTGGAAGATGTGAAACAAAAATCAGCAGAAGCACCAAAAGGTACCAAAATTAAAGAGTTCAAAACCGGAGAATATTCTGATTTTAGACATGTAAAAATACACAATTTTTTATAAATAAATTCCAGGTTTTTTTGGGTCCCCCGTATGCTAAATTTTGTAAGTATGAGAATTCTGGGAAAAGGATCCATAGCCTTAGTAAAGATTTGCAAACAGGTTCAGATACCCAAAAAGAGCAAATTATTTTTAGACTAGTGATTCTTAAACACTGTGCATCAGAACTACCAAAGTGTTTCTTCTGAAGGATACTGACTAATATTTGGAAATTGATTTTTAAAAATGTAAAACAAATATTTTATTTCTATATAACAGAAATGAATTAGCAGCAAAAAGATGTATATAAATTTGTACTTTTTGCACTACCCTTATACAAAATCTATTTAAAGTCTGAAGTGCAAGTTTGATTTTCTCATGTTAAGCTGAGTGAAGTCCACTTGATTTGTTTCTCACATACAGTTCACACTTGTAACTATGGTAGTTCAAATTTTTAAAATTTTTAAAATATAGGTTTGTTCTTGAAAAATACATTCAAAATACTTAAGTTGGAGTAAATGAAATTATTTTTGCTTTAGAGATGAATATTATCTTGCTAATATAACTTCACACAGCTTTTTGCAAACTGAAGATTGTTCACCTCTCCAGATCTTCACAGGTAGATGTTTTAATTAGCGCTGGTACAGAAATGAATCATTCAGATTTTGAATATGGTTGTAAAATTTAAAAATTCATTAATAAATCAAAGGTGACTAATAGCTTAAGAACCTTTTATAAAATATCTAAAACCTCTGTGTATAAAGACTATATACTGAACAATAAACAAATTTGCAGAGAAAATATTCAATACTAAATCATGTTTTAAATTAGGCTAAAATTTATCCCACTACAAATTTTGAGCAATTTAAGTTTATAATGTACACTCAATCATACATTTTGATAAGGGAGGGACCAGAATAGCAGAGAAAATTGTCATTCAAAGACACTTTAAAATGTCACCTTACACAGAAGATTCAATCTCTTCTCTTTCTCTACTATACACCAAGATGATACACTAATTTTAAATACAGTAAGTGTTATTGCTTTTTATCTACCCTTCCTATTTTTTAAACAGAAAGCATAATAAGTTTGAAATATATTTAAATGCAAGTGCTCAGAAGAAAAAGCAGAATTCGGCTTAATGAGATTTAGTCTTTATGCCCCAATAGCATAATCATCCCTCTTGCCCCCATCCCTTTTAATCTCACTCTCTCATGAACAACCCTCTAGGATTTCTCCCTTCACTTTCAGGAAACATCAATTCTTCCCTCATTATTGGATCATTTTGTTTCTTCTAAGAAAACCCTCCCTTGACCCTATATCCTTCCTTAGTTATTGTCCCATATCTATGCTCCCATTTATAGCAAAACTCCCTGAAGTATCCACAATCACTGTGGTCTTTATTTCTTCTCTCATTCTCTATTGAACCCATTCTGTTAAGGCTTTTGCCTTCTTCCATTGTTAAGATCACCGATGATCTCCCTGTTGCTAAATCCAGTAGTAACATCTCAGCCTTCACTTCTTTGTTTGATCAGTATTAATAGAGTCAGTTGATAATTCCTTACTTCTTGAAACCCTTTCTCCTTTTGATTGCCACTCGCTCTTGATTTTCCTCCTAATCGCTCTGGCTATTCTTCTGGGTTTCTTTTGCTGCTTCCTTCTCGTCTCTCAAGACCTCACAATGTTGAACTACCACAGGGCTCAGTTCTTGGAATTTTTACCATTAGGTAATCTCACCCAGTTTCATGGCCATAAAAGAATCTATACACTGGTGGCTCCTAAACTTTTACCTCCAGTCCTGATCTTTCCCCTAAATTCCAAACTCATACACCCAACTTCCCACTCAACACTTGTCAAAACTCTTGACTACCCCAACCTCCTCCTCAGTCATCCCCATCTCAATAAATGACAACTCTATCCCTTCAGGCCACACCTTAAAGTCATCCCTAACCCCTGTTTTTTTCCATACGCTACATCCAATTCAATAGCTAACCATCTTGCCTCTACCTTTAAAACACATAGACTTTGACCTCTTGCCTGATCTCCATTACCACCTCCTTGGTCTAAGACACCATTTCTTTCACCTAGATGATTGTAATAGTCTCCTAACTGGTCTCCCCTCTTTCGTCTTTGTCCCATACAGTCTACTTTCTCAACAGTCAGAGTGAGTTTTTCAAAATCCTAGACAGATTTGGTTACACTGTGGTTCAACATCCTCCAACGGCTTTCCCATCTTACTCAGAGAAAAAGTTGAAGTCTTTTACAATGACCCACAGGCTCTAAGTGATTTGGGCCTCTGATACTCTCAGACCTCATCTCTGCCCCTCTCCCCATTGCTCAATATGTTCCAGCCACAATGACCTCTTTTCTGTACTTCAAAAACTCCAAACAAGTTTCCTCCTCATGGGTCTTCTACCTGCTTTTCCCTCTGGTCGGAACACTCCCCATCAAATATCTTCATGGCTCACTCCCTCAACATGTTTAGGAAATCTATAGCAGTTGCAAAATTAGAATACTAAAATAAAAACTAAAACTTATCAGAATTGTTCCCCACCACCCCCACCCCCCCAGCTTTCACTTTAGTGATGCTCTTTCTAATACTGTAAATATTCTTTTACACCTTCTTTCACCATATCCAAATCTCACCCAATCAGCCAGGTCCAGATAAAGACCAACTGATTAATGGAGACCTTCCCAACCCCCAGATCTCACATTCTTTAAATTTCAAAATATTTATCATCTTTCTCATTTATCTCAAAATTTAATCACATACTGTGTCACATTGTAATTTATATGTCTTGCCTCCCTCATCACACACATATAGAAATAATGCCTGTACAAACAGTTCTCAAAACTAGATCGAGATAAATCTAAAACTTAAAAAAAAAAAAAAAATCACAGGTCCTACCCTTAAAGATACTAAATTTTATTATGTCTGATTTGGAGCCCAGATATCTGTATTTTTTAAAAGTTCTCCCAGAAGACTGTGATGGGTAGCCAGGATTAGGAGTCATAACTTCACAGTCCTCTATTTCTTTTAGTACCTAGGAAACTAGGGCCTCAAATAGAATGGGCTGCTCAGAATACAAGATCCAAACTATCATTTCACAGGGGAACAGGGGTCCAAGAAGTTCAGATGACTAGCCAAAAGCTCCAAAGATAATAAGAGGCAAAGAGTTTTAGTCCTGAGGTTAACCCAGATTTACCACTCTCAATATAGGAATCCTTCCATCAGATTGTGAATAAATAAAACTAATAAAAACCCACAACTCACAGATAGGCGTAGTAAACCTATTAGCTTCTATATGCTTGAAAAATGTGGGCAACATTAGCTGACAGAAGACTTAAGAGGCCAGAGAATAATTGTGGAAAGGCTTACAAATGGAAAAATAATTTTTACTAAAGTCTTCCTACATTATATACGAAAACTTGTAAAATCATTTATTTTGTAGTTGAAAAGTATTGGGAGAAAAAAATAATGAAGAAATCTTGCTTCATTGTGTTTATCAAGTCAAAAATCCTTACTCACAAGCATCCATAGCTCACAAAGCTGTAAATGTTTTCTGAGGCTAGTCATCAAAACATAAACTTCTTAATTACAGATCAGACTTAGTAAATCACCCCATGTCCCAAGACAACTCAAACTCTTATCTTCATTATCAGTTAACCTCAGGACCAAAACTCTTGCCATCAACAACAAAAACAACTCGGGTCTCCATAAGGCATTATAAGAGCTTGGGTCTACTTTGGTGCACAGGGACTTAAGCAAGTGTCTCCTGTTAACACTAATGGGAGTTCTGGGTGTAAACCATAAGCACCAAGGAGGAAGATCCATGCCCAGCACTGCATCGGTGAAAACACTTTCTATTGCACTAACTGAAACTACTGGGAGTTGTTCTCTCCGAAATGGGATAATAGACCCAAATTCCTATGTCTCTAAAGCACAAAGATGATTCCAATCAAAGTCACTCAGGAAGGTCACTGGTAAACACCTGATTAAAAATACACACAAGAAAACACTGAACTGAAAATGAGTTAAAAAAAAAAAAGAAAGAAAAGAAAACACTGAACTACAAGAACAATTAACACACTAAGGAAATTTTATAAAATAGCATCAACATGCACAGAAGAAACTAGTGAACTGCTGGAGATAAAATACCTCACACACAAATTCAACAGGATTTAAACAGCCAAATTTAAAAAAATCAGAGCACAGTAAACCCATCTGTAGCCAGAAGCTTGTCCAAAGAAACACACACACACACAACAACAAAACAAAAGCTCCTCCCCTGGAGCCCTAAGTACATTACGATCCTTACTTTTAAAACAGAAGAAAACTCATGCTGCATTGATAGCCAGGAATAATCAAGAGTAATTCCAGACAAACTGATATGATCACAAGCTGCTAAGGACGACCAAAACGAACTAAATAAAAATTATCGCGCCTTATTGTGTTCCATACTGCCTCACTTCTCAATCCAGCACTGCTGCACTCACCAGGCTGGAAAATGAGCAGGTGCCTCTCAGGCTATAGAAAAATTAGTGATACAAAACACACACACACACACAGCCTAATCACAAACACACAGGGAACAATATTCTTTCACTTGAAAGGGCTTCAGAAATGCAAAGCTTTGCTGTAGGTAGGCCTAGAAAACTAAGAGTAGGCCTCACCAAAGAAGTGAGGAAAAAGCCAAGGTTTATCCCAAATCCATATTCAAGGACTGAAAGAATCAACGTTTATTTCAATTAAAAGGCTTTGGAAACAATCCAATTCTTTAAAAAAGAAAGAGATTTTAAGATTTTCTCTGTTTCTATTCCCAAAAGAAAATTAGAATCTTTTCTCTCTGAGTACACAGGCTTAGCTTCACAACACAAATAAAAAAGAACCCTGGGCCTGCAAACTGAAAATGGTTCCGTAACATACACATATTTTAGGGGGGAAAAAAATCTATGTAGTCCACACATTGATTCTTTATCATCACTGCTGTCATTAATGAACATTTAGTTTTTTATTTGTACTTTGAAATGTCAGTGAGAAACTAAAACAGCTATAATATTCTAAGGGATTTTTAACTTTTGAAAGAAAAACCACAAAGAAACAGGAGTCTGAAGCATAAAGCCTCAATCATGCTGATCAGTAAGTGGTCCTGAAACTTGAAAGTGAAAGCAATACAGACCAAAAAAAGAAGTTTGCTTGATATTAATGCTAGCCTTTAAAACCAAAAAATATGTTCTGTTACGGAAGACTGAAATCAGGGCTTCCATTAACCTTGTTAAAAAAAAAAATCCCATGAGCATGGATTTTTTTCCCTAAGTCTCTTCATCAGAGCAGCATGGGGTCCCATTAGGCACCCTATTTTACTTCCACCTTATAAATAACGTGAGCTGTTCGCTATTTCCATGGAAACCAAGTACAGAGAAATGCACTTAAATGAATACCGGTTAAAGGAATAAGTTTTATTTTAGAAAGGTTTTGCTGTTCTAGATGAACTCTACTGGGGAATACTACAAAGTCGTCTTAAGTATATTTTAAAAA
>PVKE010035334.1:0-16942 GCA_004027555.1 Craseonycteris thonglongyai | reverse complement strand
AGTACCAAGCTGTTTTGATTACTGAGGCTTTGTAGTACAGATAAAAGTCAGGCAGTGAGATGCCCCCAGCTTTATCTCTTTTTCTTAGGATAGCTTTTGTGATTCGTTGTCTTTTGTCGTTCCATACAAATTTGATAATTTATTTATCTATTTCTTGAAAGAGTGACTGTGGAATTTGGATGGGAATGTCACTGAATTTGCATATTGCTTTGGGGAGTATGGCCATTTTAACGATGTTGATTCTTCCAATCCATGAACATGGAATGTCTTTCCATTTCTTTGTGTCCTCTTTAATTTCTTTTAAGAGTGTCTTATAGTTTTCAGTGTATAAGTCCTTCACATTCTTTGTTAGATTAATTCCTAGGTATTTTACTTTTTTGTTTGCAATGGCAAAGGGAATGGATCTTCTCATCTCTCTGACGTTTCATTGTTGGCATACAAAAATGCAGTTGATTTGGGGACATTGATTTTGTAGCCTGTGAATTTACTATATTTGTCTGTTATTTGTAATAGTTTTTTTTAAGTACTAATATATTTATTATGGCATAAAGCAGTATTTTATACATTATCTCAATTTTATAGTAAAATCACTTTATGTACAATTGTAAAGAAACCACAGCACAGATAACTTCAATGTAAAATTGTATTATAATTCTAAAGCTTATTGCGCTGTTTCATACATAAATTGGAAAATACTTTCTCTGTAGAAAATAGTAAAAATGATAACATTTCCCAGGCTAGTTCAACACTCATTTAAGTCAAGTAGTAGCTGAATTATACATTTATAAATATGGTTTGAATTCTCAGGTCCAGGAGAAAGTTTAACTTCACTTATTGAAACAGCCATTTTCTTTAAAAATTAAGTTAGGTAAAGTGAAACATCCAATAATCTTCCTTCTTACCCTTGATTTATGCTTGATTATTTTTCTTTAGGCTAACACACATCAAGGTTTTACCTGTTTCTTCCTAAGGGAGAGGTACCATGTCCTATTAACCTGTTTAATAAGGTACTCCATTCCTGTCTAAACTCTGAAACTGTTCTGGTTGTTGTTGTTTTTTATTAAAGTATGCTTATTAGCATTTGAGCAAAACTAAAATCTAATAAATTGTAATACACAAAGCACATGAGTTGTCTGTCACCAAACAACTTTCCCTAAATCCTTGTGACTTGATAGGAAGTCATGAGGAATAAGAGGCAAAGTGTTAAAATTGACAAATCGATCAAGGAATAAAAGCAAGAGGATTTCTGAGAACAGAGAAACAAACATCTAATCATTATTCAATAGCACAGAAGTCCAAACAGAAAAAGGACATTGCCTCAGGAATCAGAGTTGAGTTGGCTATCGCAACCCCTAATATTGCCCGGTGATCAAGTAAGAAGCAGTTCAGATACAAAGATTTGACTGAGAGAAATGAGGGTCTAGAAAAATTTGTTATTTAAAATAATTAAATGAAAACAAGCCATTTAGTTTAACTTCTCTGATCATAGTTTATTCCCTGAGATTCCCAGTACAGAATATCTAGGAATTAAGGTGAGAATACAATGCCACTCTTAAGCTCCTGCACCATGGAAAAAGTTTCTCAGAGAGTATCTGAGAACTCAGAGTTACCTGGCCAGAGACTATTAAGTTCTTCAGTTCCCTCAATGCAACAACTTAAGATAACCATGTAGTTTGTCTTTAAAAAAAAAAAGTCTCTTTCAGTGGAATAGCAATATAGCAGAAATAGATTATGATACTGTAGCTACAGGAATCAGGCCTTTGAGAAACTATATTGGATCATTCTACCGAAAAGCCTGAGTTTGCCCATTAGAAGTTAATCTCCAGAAACATTAATGACTCATTAAGTTTTCATCATTAAAAGAATACTTTATCACGCATCTTTCTTCTTTGCTCTAAAACAGATATTTCCTTCTTACATGTGAAAAATATTCAGTGAGTTTTTTTGACTCAGCAATGAAAATAGTAAATAATGTTAATGGTAAAATATGTGAATTTTCCAATAGGAAGTGGAGTACATTATCATAAACTCCATTTATCCAGCCTCCTTAAAGTTACAGGGACATCTTATACATTTTGGAATTCCTTAAAGACCCTTGATAGTTTCTATTAAAATACTTTGGTGTATACATATAGATATATAAAATCTG
This sequence comes from Craseonycteris thonglongyai, assembly GCA_004027555.1. Classification (NCBI taxonomy): domain Eukaryota; kingdom Metazoa; phylum Chordata; class Mammalia; order Chiroptera; family Craseonycteridae; genus Craseonycteris; species Craseonycteris thonglongyai. Next base: position 14,793 of record PVKE010035334.1, on the reverse strand, counting down.
TGAAGAATTACTGAAGCATGAATCACCTTCTATTGAGAAGCTAAAAATGTATTAAAATGTACATAATAATGGCTAATCCATAAGTCTCCTATTAAATGTATCACCATCCTCCAAATCTAGAGCATATGCTGGCATAAACTTTATTACAACTCAGCTAAGTTTGAAATCCTGCTTCAAAACATTGCTCACTATTAATTCTCAGAAGTCATGTTATAAGATAGGTCCACATGATATTAGGCAAGTGGCTGAGGAATGCCAATTACAGAACAAAGTTTGACTCCTCAAAGTGTTTCCCCAGAGACTGTTGTACTCCTGTAAGTATCTAGGGAAAAGCACTATTAAAAGACACTTTTAATTATAATGACAGGTCAGTCAACATGAAGAGTATAGGAAAACACATGCTTGATTTTTCCTTATGATTTACAGACAACGCATGAGAATAAAAATGTAATGAATTCATCATACACCTTTGCAAAATAAAAAACTGACAAATAAGTAGAAATCAAGTTATAAATGATAATCATCAGATGAAATAATTTAGATGAATGAAGGTCTTCTCTGGAAGAGAGGGGGCCTGGGCTAGTGGTCAGGAAGAAAACACTATGTGCTTTTAACTTTGTATGAAAAAAATGTTCAGTTCAGTGTTGCCAAACAGAGTTCTGTTTTGCCATATAAATCTTCTACTTCCAATTACTGACCAAATGCTTTACTAAAACACCGCTTCTGGCCTTTGTTTTGGAACCTGTTACTTCTGTTGCCACCTCCTGATCTCTGTCCTCTGAAGTTTCTATTTCTGTCCTGTTGTCCCCTGGAGCTTCTGTTTTCTTCACGCTGTCCCCTGAAACCTCGACTGCCTGCCCGCTGTCCTCTGAAGCTTCAGTATCCTTCCCGTGGTCCTTCCAGTTCTGGTTGCTCCGTGGCCACAGAGAGCTGCCAATGTCATGAATCATGCCATTTTTCCTGTATTTCTGTTACTGCTGCAGTGGGGACATCAAAGCAAGTACCCTGCTTTCCTTTGAGAAAGACCATTCCCTTCACTTTGGAATCAATATCCTCACCCAGCTGCTCTTTAAGTTCTTTCCACACATAACTAATGTTTGGCATTTCAATCGAGCACCGCAAGATCATGGTCACAAAGCCTGCATTTGAGTTGATCAAGGAGCGCTGGCCTATGGGTGTGGCACCTGAAATATGGGTCAGTGCTGCTGCCAGGGCTTCCACAGCTCCCTTTTCCTCTATCAGTTTCTCAGCCAATTGCTTAAAATGACTAATGGCAGTGGGAGGCGCAGAATCCAAAAGCCTGATGGCCTCTTTGCTGGAAGCTTTTATTATCTCTGTGGCAGAAGAAACACCTATTCGTTTAAATTTAATTCCCGCCTTTTGCTCCACTTGTGCTAACTGATATTCTTCCTTGGGCTGATAAAGGCAGATGCAAATCCCTGTCCTTCCAGCTCTATCCGTTCACCCAGAACGATGAATATAGGACTCCACATCCTTTGGTGGAGAATTTTGTACAACCAGATCAACCTCAGGGATGTCTAACCCACGTGCAGCAACATTGGTTGCAACTAAAACTCCAAAATCACCATTTCTAACACCTTTCAGAGTGATTTCTCTTTGCTTTTGTGAAATGTCTCCATGTAAGGACTGGGCATCCTGCTTTATGGACACATTCTGAGACAACTCCTGGGCTTCTTTCTTGGTTTCACAGAAGATGATAGTGCGCCCATGAAAACCACTGTACACTCGGATCACGTCCCCAATAACTGCTGCTCTTTGAGTCCAGTGGCACCTGATAGCCAGACGCTCCACAGTTATTGCTATTTTCTGAGTCTTTTTACCAATTAGGTCCACTTGTTCATATGTAGATTTCATGTATTTCTTAGCAACATTAAATGCCCAATGAGGGCAAGTTGCAGAAAAAAACAGTGTTTGGGGATTTTGTCTTCTGAATCTTTCTTGTATGCCACACATAAAATCTCTTCTACTTGATCAGCAAACACCATATCCAACATCTGGTCAACTTCATCCAGGACAACATGCCTAAGTTTGGTGAGATGTAACTTGCCATTCTGCAGGTGGTCTTTGATACTATCTGGTGTCCCGACCAGGATGTCAATTCCATTCCGCATGCATTCAATCTGACCTCCATAGGGAGTTCCACCATAAAACAAGCCACTGACAACTTTTTTGTGATGTCTCTGAAGTCTCTGCTTACTTGATTTGCCAACTCTCTTGTGGGTGCAAGAACCAGTACCTTAGGGGCACGGCCTCTCTTCCACGCTTGCAGTTCTCCCAGAAGTTTCTCAATCAAAGGGATAGCAAAAGAGAATGTCTTCCCAGTTCCTGTCCATGCCTGTGCAATTAAATCCTTTCCACTGTAGACATGGTGAAATTTCTTTGCTTGTATGGGAAACAGGAAGGTCACTCCATGGGCTTTGAGAAGTTTAATAGTCTCTTCAGATGTGGGGAAATTAGAGAAAGCTCCTTCCTTTTGTTCCACAGGTATTTCCTGCTCTAACTCATTGTTACTTTCTTCACTGCCTGCTTCTTTGGAGTTAGAAAGACCCAACCCATTCTTCATTTTGGGGTTTTTGTCTCCAATTTCTCAATTCATTTCCTTTTCTTTCTTCATCTTCTTGGGCTTAGGAGCACCACTTTCTTCTTCCAAAGGCTCCTCCTCATTTTTTACTGCTTTTTTGGTTTTAGAAGAAACAATTTTCTTTTCAATGGGCTCCTTTAATTTTTTTCATTTTTGGTCTTAGGAGAAATAATGTTGTCTTAAGATGGCTCCTCTTTCTTTTTTGCCTTTTTGGATTTAGGAGAATTCATGTCAACTTCAGAAGGCCCTGCTTTCTTTTTAACATTTTTAGTTTTGGGGAAAACAGCTTTCTCCTTCTCTTCCACTGCCTCTTCGGCTTTATTAGATTTTGTCTTCTCTTTTGTACCTTTCTTCTCATTTTGCTTTTGTGGTATCACCACTTTTCCCATGGCCGTGTCTGATTCCAAATCCGTGTCACTAAGGAGTTTCCACGGCATCACTCGGCACAAGCTGTGTAGAGTGACTGATGTCGTCCACCGTGTGGAGAGGAAGAGACAGGCGTAATCCTTTTTCTGTAATAGATTTTTGATAGAGTCTTAAGAGTTCTCTATATACAGGATCATGTCATCTGCAAAGAGTGACAGTTTAACTTCTTCTCTCCCGATTCTAATACCTTTTATTCCTTTCTCTTGTCTGATTGCTCTGGCTAGAACTTCCAGAACTATGATGAACAGCAGTGGTGACAAGGGACATCTCTGTCTTGTTCCTGATTTTAGGAAAATAGGCTTCAGCTTTGCCCCATTCAGTACAATATTAGCTGAGGGTTTGTCATATATGGCCTTTATTCTGTAGAGGTACTTTCCTTCAATTCCAATTTTATTCAGTGTTTTCATCATAAATGTATCTTGTCTAATGCTTTTTCTGCATCAATTGAGATAATTATGTGGTTTTTATCCTTTGTTTGGTTTATGTGCTGGATTACATTGATTGATTTGCGTATGTTGAACCGTCCTTGTGACCCTGGGATGAATACCACTTGGTCATGGTGAATAATATTTTTAATGCGTTGTTGTATGCTGTTAGCTAAATTTTATTTAAGATTTTTGCATCAGTGTTCATCAGTGAGATTGGCCTATACTTTTCCTTTTTGGTATTGTTTTTCCCAGGTTTTGGTATTAAGGAGGTATTAGCTTCATAGAAAGAGTTGGGTAGTACTGCCTCCTCTTGAATTTTCTGCAGTAGTTTGAGGAGCATGTTCTTCTTTGAATGACTGGTAGAATTTATCGGTAAAGCCATGTGGTTCAGGCCTTTTGCCTTTGGGCAGGTTTTGGATAATTGTTTCAAGTTCTTTACTGTTGATTGGTCTATTTAGGTTATCCAAATCTTCTTGGTTCAGTTTAGGTAAACTATATGTTTCTAGAAATTTGTCCATTTTCTCTAGTTTGTCAAATTTGTTGGCATAGAGTCTTTCATAGTAATCTCTTATGATTGTTTGTATTTCTGCAGCATATGTTGTGATCTCTCCCCTATCATCCTATATTCTGGAAATATGAGATTTTTCTCTTTGTCCTTTGGTGAGCCTCGCCAGTGGTTTGTCAATTTTATTGATTTTTTTCGAAGAACCAGCTCTTTGTGGCATTAATTTGATTTATTGTTTTTCTATTCTGAATTTCATTAAGTTCTACTTTGATTTTTATTACTTCTTTTCTTCTGCTGACTTTGGGGGACCTCTGTTCTTCTTTCTCTAGCTCTTTAAGATGAGATGTGAGGGTGCTTACTTGTAGTTTTTCTTGTTTCTTGAGAAAGGCTTGTAAGGATATAAATTTCCCTCTTAATACTGCTTTCGCTGTGTCCCCCAAATTTTGGTATGTTGTGTTTTCATTGACATTCGTTTCTACAAATTTTTTAATCTCTTGTTTTATTTCCTCTTTGATCCAGTCACTTTTGAATAGCATGTTGTTTAATCTCCACGTATAAGTGGTTCTCTTTGCAATTGATCTCTAGCTTGAACACTTTGTGGTCTGAGAGTACACTTGGTATGATTTGGATGCCCTGAAATTTGGTGAGGTTGGATTTAAGCCCCAGGATATGGTCTATCCTTGATAATATTCCATATGCACTAGAGTAAAATGTATAGCCCTGTGTTGCAGGATGGAATGACCTGTAAATATCAATTATGTCCATTTCCTGTAATGTATCATTTAAAGCTGCAATTTTCTTATTTATTTTTTTCTTGGATTATCTGTCCAATGTTGTCAGGAGGGTGTTTAGATCCCCTACTATAATTGTATTTTTGTCAAATTCTCCTTTTAGATTTGTTAGTAGTTACTTTGTAAATTTTGGTGCTTACTAATTAGGGGCATATATATTGATGAGTGTCATGTTTTCTTGGTGTATTGTCCCTTTTATCAAAATGTAATGTCCATCTTTATGTCTTATTATTTTCTTTTATCCTGATGCCTTTTTCATCAGAGATCAGTATGGCCACTCCAGCTTTTCTCTGACTGCCATTTGTCTGGAGTCTTGTTTTCCATGCTTTTACCCTGAGTCTATGTTTGTCTCTGTGGCTGAGGTGTGTCTCTTGTAAGCAGCATATGGTTGGATTTTGTTTTTTAATCCAGTATGCTACCCTGTGCCTCTTTATTGAGGAATTTAGTCCATTTACATTCAGGTTGGTGTTTGATATATGAGAATGTCCTGTATCCATTTCTTCTTTCCTTTTTATTTTATTTTTTTTATTTTTTTAAATGCAGTAACTTCTTTTTTTATTGTTTTTGACAGAGAGAGACAGAGATACAGAGAGATACAGAGACAGAGAGACAGAGAGAACACTGGGGGCACTCCCCAGCTCAGTATATGGGTCTGCACGGGCCAGGGCAGGGATTCGATCCTTGGTCCCCGGCACTACAAAGTGAGCGCTTAACCCACTGAGCCATCCAGGCTTCCCCCTTTTTATTTTTTTGTTGTCCCTACTTTTCTCCATTTATTTTGGTTTCTTGATTGAGGCCAACTAGCCTCCTTCAGTATTTGTTGAAGTGCCAGTTTTGAGCTAGAGAAATCCCTCAGCTTCTGTATATCTGAAAAGGCCTTAATTCCTTCTTCATATTTAGAGGTTAATTTTGCTGAATAGTTCATTCTTGGCTGGAAATTTCTCTCTTTTAATATTTTGAAGATTGGGCTCCACTCCCTCCAGGCTTGCAGAGTTTCTGCTTAGAATTCTGATGACAGCCTGATAGGTTTTCCTTTGAAAGTTATATTTTGTCTTTCCATGGCAGCCTTGAGGATTCTTTCTTTGTCTTTGGTTTTTGTCATCTTCAGAACACTGTGCCTTGGAGAAGGTCTGTTAGGGTCCAGGTAGTTAGGGCTCCTGATTTCCTCTTGAATTTGCAGTTTTAGTTCTTTCCACAGGTTAGGAAAATTCTCATCCACTATTTGTTTTAGTAGACTCTGAGAATATTTCATCTCGCTTTTTTCTGCTACCCCTATTATTCTAATATTGTTCTTTCTGATGAAGTCAGAGAGTTCTTGTAGGGCTCTTTCAATTCTCTTGATTCTCATTTCCCTTTCTTCTTCCCTGTGTTATTTCCATGTTTCTATCTTCGATTTCACTCATTCTTTCCTCTAGCTGGTCAGCCCTGTTTCCTTTGCTGGTCAATTCTTTTTTCAGCTCTCCCATAATGCCTTTCATTTTGAGGAGATTCTTTTGGTTCTGCTCTAACTTCTCAATTTTATCAGTAAAGTACTCATTTTGTTCAGATAATTTCTTATTGAGGTCTTTTAACTTTGTCTGGGTACTTTGCCAGCATTTACTGAGCTCTCTGAGTGTCTTGAGTATTGCAGCCTTGAATTCTGTTTCACTTAGATTGGATTCCAATTGTGCAAGCTCCTTTTCTAAAGTATGCCCCTGATCTTCTGGAGGGGTTTTGAATTCTGAGGTGTGCATTGTGTTTGATTTGGTTCTTTTTGCTTTACGCATGAATATGTTTTTCCTGATGGGTTTCTCTTTAGTTTTTCTTAAGGGGTCAGTTGTGGGAGGAGGAGATTTTGGGAGAGGGTTGGGGAAAGCAGTCAGTTTCTGTGTCCTGGGTTTGCTCTTAAGGTTGCTGTCTTAGCTGTTAGAAGGCAGGGTAGTGAAGGTGTGGTTCTGGGGGTGGGGACCTGTGAGTAGGAGCTACGGTGGGCCTGGGACACAATAGCACATTCCTCTTTCAGCAAGGGGGCTGGTGGGTCAGTACAAGAGGGGCGAGCAGCTTGGGGTTTCTCCCCTCTAATTGTGTCTGTGAGCTGGCGGGGCTTGGCAGAGGTTCTGGCTGCACCTCTGCCGGTGGATCTGCAGAGTCTCAAAGGCTACCGGATTCATTCTAAGCATGTCTAATGCAGTCTAGCATGCTGCCTCCATGTCCACTGCAGCTGCTGCCCTCTCTCCAAGTGCCCTGTCTTCAAAAGGTACTCCCTCACAGTCAACTCTAGGAGCTCAGCTGTGTCTCCTCTGTAAGTCAGGGGTGCCGAGCTGCAGTGGGCTGGTGCCCTGCTCTCTCCCAGCCCACCCGGGAAGTGCAGCCACCCTGCTCCACAGTCCCTATTCCACCTCAGGCTCCGTGATCTGATTAGGGCTCGATGTGCCTCCCCTTGAGTTCCGATGTTAAATTGTCCACAGTCTCGTGGGGCTTCCACTCTCCTTAGGTTTCGGCTTCCAGCCCGCCCTTGATCTAGCTCCACTTTGACTGTGGTCCCCCAATCCCCCTTTGTGTTCGTCAGTTCCTGGCCGTGCTCCACGTCCCTGTCCCTGAACTGCTCCTTCCCCTTTCCTCTTCCGCTCTCCTCTTTTTTTCTCTAACCTTTGGGTGTTGTTCTGCGTTGTGTGGTTCTCTCAGTTGAGGGTGCTTCTCAGGGTTTCCCCTGTGGATTCTCCTTTGTTCATAAGTCCCTTCCCAGGTAGGTATGGAGGTTCTCCTCTCATGGCACCATCTTTACCCATCCTCTTTACCTACTTTTCTCTGAATGCCATTTTCTTGTTGTATTTTTGTTCACCCTTTCACTTTGAGTTTGTCCTTGTGGCTGAGCTGTGTCTCTTGTAGGTAGCATAAGGTTGGTTTTTGTTCTTTAATTCAGTTTGCTACTCTGTGTCTTTTTAGTGGTGAGTTCAGTCCATTTACCTTTAGTGTGATGACTGATATATAAGGATTTCCTATAGCCATTTTATCTTTTGTTTTCTGGTAGCTCTTTCTTTTGATTACTTCTTTGTTTCTTTGTTTCTATCGGTTATTTTAATTTGATGGTTTTTATGATTATTTTATCTATTTTCTCTGTCTCTCTCTATCTCTACCTCTTTTTTATGTGTCCCAGTTCTAATTTCTTTATGAGTTGTTACCATGAACTTTATGCAAACAAAAATTTCATATATGCAGTGGTTTCTTTTCTTAGGATGTTTCTTTTCTTCATTCTCTTTGGAAATTTATACCTTAAATTACTCTGCTTTATGTTTTTTGTTGTTCCACTTTATCTCTATTTATTTTTACTTTTTGTTTCAGGTCTAACTACCTCCTTCAGGATTTCTTGAAATGCTGGCCCTGTGCCGGAGAATTCCTTCAGTTTCTGTATGTCTGAAAAAGTCTTCATTTCTCCTTCATATCTAAAGTATAACTTTGCTGTATAGATTATTCTTGGCTGGTAATTTTTTTTCCATTAATATTTTGAATACTTGATTTCACTCCATTCTGGCTTGTAGAGTTTCTGTTGAGAAATCTGATGATAGTCTGATGGGCTTTTCTTTAGGGTATGGTGTTCTTTTTCTGGCTGCCTTGAGAATTCTTTTTTATTTTTGACCTTTGACATCTTCAGTATAATGTGCCTTGGGGAGGGTCTGCTAGGAATTAAGTAGCTAGGGGTTCTGTTTCCTTCTTGAATTTGAGGTTCCAGTTTTTGCCATAGATTTGAAAATTTCTCATCTACTATTTGAGCAAAATCTCTGTGCTCATTTCATCCACTGTTCTTTCAGGAATACCTATTATCCTTATGTTATTTTGTCTAATGGAGTCAGATAGTTCTTGTAGATATCTTTTATTTCTTTTAGTTCTTAGGTCTCTCTCTTTCTTTTGTGACATTTCTAGATTTCTGTTTTGGACTTTACTAATCCTTTCCTCCATCTGGTCAGCTTTGCTTCCTATGCCAGCTATTTCATTTTTTTATTTCTTTTATTTTGTTATTTCCATAATTTCTATTTGCTTCTTTTTAATAGATTAAATTTTTTTTCTGAGATCACTGAGCTCCTTCCATGTACTCTTTCAGGTTTCTTTGATCTCTTTGAATGTTTTAAGAATTGCAGGGGAACCCGGGATGGCTCAGTGGGTTAAGCGCTCACTTTGCAGAGCTGGGGACCGAGGATCGAGTCCCGGCCCCGGCCCGTGCGGAACCATGTGCTGAGCTGGGAGCTCCCCCGGTTTAGTTCTCTCTCTGTCTCTGTCTCTGTATCTCTCTCTCTCCCTGTCATAAATAAATAAAAATATATTAAAAAAAAAAGAATTGCAGTCTTGAATTCTCTGTCATTTAGCTCATACATTTCCATATCTTCAAGTTCCTTTTCTGGAGATTTTTCAGTTTCTTTCTGAGCACCATTATTCACAAGGGTATTCACTTATATTGGAGTGTTTCTTTTTCTGGACATGAGGACTTTTCCCATGGTAGATGTGAAAAAATCTTTCTTTTACTTTCTAGCTGGTGTTCCTGCAGTATCTTATAATATTTTCTCTTGTTTATTTGGTTTTCTCACAGTGGGAGACTTTCTAGATGGTGGCTTCTCTTTAACTCAGTCATCCTGGTCTCCATATGCCTCCTCTTTGGGAAGATATGTTGGGTGACGGTGTTCTATGCCTCTGAAACTCCAATGCAGTCAAAAGCTGCTACACATGTACCTGAAGATGTCCTAGATCCCTCAGCCTGAAAGAGTTAAAGCAAGGTTTGTTGGGAAAGGTGCAGGTCTCTTTGCACCACAGAGTAATGGTGGCCTCCCGGAAGCAGCTCACTAAATGCAGACTCTGGGTCAAGATGGCAGGGTGCACTTTGGGAGAGAACACAGTGCAGCAGCCAAGTTCTATGTCTAGGGCCATGCAGTGCCCTGCTTGGGACCCACCTCACCAAAGGCCACTCTGCACTTCAGCCACCAACATTCTTCTGCTACCAGCACTCCAGCCACCAGAATGCCCACCTCCTGCTCCAGTCATTGGTATCCCATGCTGTGAGACCATGGCTCCAGCTGCCCAAGCCACAGACTGGCAGACAAATCCTTACTCCTTTCACATGCGCCTATCTCTGAGTGGTGTTGGTGCCTTTTTCTGGCTTCCTGCACCATGCTATGGCCACCTTTGCTATGTTGTGGCTGCTCCCTTCAAACTCCCACCCCAGCATCTTGCCACAGCCAGCCATGCCCACTTCTGCCATCACCCAGAGTTCTGGCTGCCCACACCTCCACCTTTTTCAGTTCCAGGCCTCCAACCCACACAAAGTCATTCTGCACCTCATCTCACACTCCTAGGCTCCCACTTCAGTCAGTCTCTCCTCTGCTGGTCTTTGGGTCAGTCTCTGGGTCACTCACTGGGTTGGCCTCTGGGTCATGCTCCACAAGGTGTCTCCACACTCCTCCCTTTCTTTCTCTCTCACTTGCCTCCCTTTCTCCAGCTTTAGGGATTTTAGTGCACTGAGTGGGTCTCTTAGCCTAGGCTATGTGTTGCTTAGGAATTCTCTGGTTGGATTTTAGTTGTTCAACTTGTTCTCTCTAGAATAGGTTTCAAGAGCTTCTCTCACACTGCCATCTTGATGATGTCTCCCTCTGTCTTTTTATTGGCAAGTTCAGTCCATTTACATTTATGATGATGATTGATATATGAGAATTTGCTATAGCCATTTTATCTTTTGTTTTTTGGTAGCTTTTTAAAAAAAAATTTTTTTATTGATTGCTTTTTTTCTTTATTTATCCCATAAGTTATTTTCTGGTGGAGCCTTTAGGGTTTTTTATGTAAAGAATCATATGTTCTGCAAAAAGTGACAGTTTATCTTCTTCATCTCCAATTTGGATGCCTTTTAGTTCTTTCTCCTGCCTGATGGCTCTGGCTAGAACTTCCAGCTATGTGGAATAGCAGTGGTGACAGGGGATGTCCCTGTCTTGTTTCTGATTTTAGAAGAAAAGGTTTCAGTTTTTCCCCATTTAGTATGACATTTGTTTGATGGTATTTGTGATTGTTTTTCCTACTCTGTTTTTATTCTCTCTCTCTCTCTCTCTCTCTCTTGTTATGTGTCCCAGTTCTAAGTTATTTTTGAGTGATTACCATGAGCTTTATGTAAAAGAAAGTTTCATATGTTCAGTGGTTCATTTTTTTAAGGTTCCACTCTCTTTGGAAGTTTAAACCTTTACTTCATTCCCTTTTATATTTTTGTTATTCCCGTTTATCCCTATTTATTTTTACTTTTTGTTTCAAGTCCTATCACCTCCTTCAGCATTTTTTGAAATGCTGGCCTTTTGCTAGAGAATTTCTTCAGTTTCTATATGTCTGGAAAGATCTTTATTTCTTCTTCATATCTAAATAATAACTTTGCTGGGTAAATTATTCTTGGCTGGTTATTTCTCTCCTTCAATATTTTGAATAGTTGATTCCACTTCATCCAGGATTGTAGAGTTTTTGTTGAGAAATCAGATGATAATCTGATGGGCTTTCTTTTATTGGTTATGGTGTTCTTTTTCTGGCTGCCTTAAGGAGTCTTTCTTTGTCTTTGACCTTTGACATCTTCAGTATAATGTGCCTTGGACAGGGTCTGCTAGGATTCAAGTAGCTAGGGATGCTGTTTCCTTCTTGAATTTGAGGTTCCAGTTCTTTCCATAAGTTTGTGAAGTTCTCATCTTTTATTTGTTCAAATAAATTCTTTGTGCTCAACCCATCCTCTGCTCCCTCAGAAATACCTATTATTCTTATTTTACTCTTTCTAATGGAATCAAATAGTTCTTGTAGATATCTTTCATTTCTTTTAGCTCCCACATTTTTCTATTCTTTCTTCTGTAATATTTCCAAATTTCTGTCTTTAATTTTACTAATTTTTTTCTCCATCTGGTCCGCTTTGCTTCCTATGTATGTTACATTTAAAAACTAAACATTCTGTGTATAAAAACAAAGAAATATAGTATTTTGGGTGCTTAGAAAAACATCCAGCTATTACTTCATATGTGATGTGAGGAAAGAAAGGAGAATATAGTTAAGGCGTCAGACCCTGTTGCTTATCACATAGATAAATGTGTAAAAAACACACCATAGCTGAAGATTCAATTTCTCTTTTCGTATTAAGGATACTGTTGTTGTGTGTTTGGGAAAGAACATGTGCAGAAAGTCAATTCTTTCTATATTTCAAACAATACAGTGTATTGTCAAATTCAGAAAATGTCTGACAATATTGAAGCTGTAGTAGTAGGTAAAATTAGAAAAAGTAAATTCTTTTTCATCCAGGTCGATGAAAGTGTAGATGATTTATCTGCTTTGCTTGTCATTGCAAGGTGAGTGGTAGGCAATGAAACTGAGAAAAACCTGTGCTTTATTATTAATTGACACAGCATACCACAGGTGAAAACATTTTAATGAGATCAGTGGTTATTTCATTTAAAAGGACACTAGTTGGTCAAATTGTTGTGATGTATGCACTGATGGAGGCAGGCCTATGTCAGGTTGTTTTATAGGCCTATGCAATCAAACTAAAGAATTAGCTCCCCATGTACCATGGAGTTACTGCTGCATTCATAGACAAAGTCTTGCATCCAAGCCTCTTCCTAGTGAATTGAAAGATGTTCTTGATGAGGCTGTAAAAGTTGTAAATTTTATCAAGTCACAACCACAAAACCACATTGCTTAACAATCTATGTGAAGAAATGAATAGCATTCATAGCACATTACATTTCCATTTGGAGGTAAGATGGCTATCTCGTGGCCAAGTACTTAAACAAATATTTGAACTTAGACATGAAGTTCAGGTATACTTTCAAGACCATCATCTTCAAACAGACAGTGATTGGCTTCAAAGTCTTGCATATTTGTCCAATATTTTTCTAGTATTAAACAAACTCAACTTGGGATTTCTAAACAGTTCAATCACTATAATCAAAGTAACCAACAAAATTGAGTCAATGATTAAAAAACTGGACTTTTTGAAAGTGTGTATTGAAAGAGGTCAGCCTGAAGATTTTGAAACTCTCCACTTCTTATCTGAGAATGACTTAAACCTATCCCAAAGTGTGAGAGTATTATAATTCACTTGGAAGATCTTCAAGTGTCCTCTTATAGGTACTTCCCTCAACACAGAGAAGTTAACAACTGGATCAGAGATCCCTTCAATGAAGAATTCTCCAAAAAAGCTAAACTATCAATCAGTGAAATAAAGAAGTTAATCAAAATTTCAACTTATTTTTCTTTAAATTCTGATTTTAAAAGAAAGCACCTTACTACCTTCTGCATAGATATCAGTGAGCAATATGAACAGCTCAGTGAGAAGGCACTCAAATACCTCTTTCTATTTACTAATACTGAACTAGTAGAGAGAATTTTTTCTTCTTACATCTTCATAAAAAATTAAGTACCTCAACAAATTTAATGTAAGTCCAGATTTAAGACTATACCTTGAATCTTTCAAGCCTGATTTCAAGAAACTAAATGCATCAAAGCAAGCTTAATGATCTCACTAACAATGTTTCAATTAGCTAGTGATCTGCATAGCAATTATTATAAATGTTTCAGATAACACAAATTAATATTATTAATAAATTTAAAGTTTATTAAATACTGTGTTAAGATTATTGTAAAATTAAATCTGTGGTTTGTACTTTGAGTGTAGTAATTTCTCTTTCCTAACTTCTTACCTCATTTTCACTATTTTACATTAAGATAGGCATTGAACAAAAGTGTCAGCATTTAGAAACAGCTGTTTTAAAAATGACAGGTATAATTTATAAACATGGTCTTCCAAGAGGTACACAAGTGAGAACAGTTTTGGAATCACTGTTGTATGTATACACAGGGTCTGACAGAAGTAATGTCCCCTTTTTTTATGAGTTTGGAACGCTCTGGCAGAGTGCTACTTCTGATGGACCTTTTATATGCTATTTCACTACCTAATTGCCCTGTTTGAAATATTACATGAGCTATTCAGCTTCTATTTTTCATTTCTTAACATCCTCTTCCTTTACATTCCTCTATGTACTAAAAATGACAGCTGTCTTAAATTTTTTCTCTGTCTCTTGGTATAATGAAGTAACAACTCTGTGCCTGAATGAACCAGGATTAAGTGGCCACAAACGATCCCATCAAAGATCAAATCATTTAATTCATTATTTTCGGACATGGCATGGTAAGGATATATGTTTGCTAAACTCTTTCCTATGGGGCTTGGAAAAAGCATTAGCAATGATCCAATTTTTCATTTAGACTCTGAATCTTATTAAATGAAACTTTAGAGAAACTTTTTTCCCATTGAATTACTTGTACTTGCCTGTGTGAGAAAAAAAATCAACTAAGTATTGGTTATTCTTTCTTCACAAACCCCACAGAATCCCAGAGTTGTTATAAATCCACAACATTCTCTGCCTTTTGCATCTTCTCTGTCTTTTTCTTTTTAGCAATGTTGCACTTTACTCACCTCCATCTTGAAACACTCTCTTGTGATTTTCCCTTTTACTGCACTAGTCACTTCTTTTTGATTTCCTTGATTGCATCTGTCTCCTCTGCTTGACCCCTTAAAATTGAAATATCTTAGAGCACAAGTCTTGTCTACCTTCTCTGACATTTCTCATTCCTGGATGAGCTTACTCAAGTCCATGTTCTTTTATACCATCTATATACCGTGATGAGTCCCAATTTATGTCTCCATCTGACCACTGCATTTGCTGTCTTCACTCAGTTAAAATAAAACTCCTCATCCCCATAGCTTGCCAAAATTGTTTTTGTTCTATAGATCCCCACCTCAGTAACTGGCACCACCAGCCACCCAGTTGCTCAAATTAAAAACCTTAGATCTATATTTTATTCACCTTTTTTAAAATCACACCCCATCTAACTCACTTTGCAAGTCCTATTAAGCTCAACTTCAGCCTATATCCCCGGCCAATTAACTGTACCCCATTTTCACTGCCACCACACCAGTCCTAACCACCATTGTCTCTAACCTGGATCACTGATGCCATTCTCAAAAGGTTCCCTGCTGCTGTTTTTTCCTCCTATAACCTT
>PVKE010035333.1:0-16943 GCA_004027555.1 Craseonycteris thonglongyai | reverse complement strand
TTCGGTTTACTACTCATGTTCATGGGTATACTAGAATGCAAAGAAATATGACAATTTAAAGAATAAATATTGAATTAAATATTTTCCTAGAAAATTCAAAAACTCATGAACTGCGGCAATTATCTCCGTCACATTGAGAGAAATAATAACAATACTGCATATTACGATCGGGGACAACAATACAAGTATATTAAAATCTTGTAATATAGATATATTCAAATTTACAAGAAGTATGTTAAAGTTACAATATATTTATTACGGTTTACAATACTGACTTCTTAATTTAAATAGAATTATTGTTATTCCTAATATATTTGTAATACTGTCCCTTATTTTCCTCTCAGTGTAATGACCGCAGTTTAGAGATCTGTTGCCGAGAATGCTCACTTATCAAGTAAATAAATAGATAGGTAAGAAAAGCAATTTAATTTAAAACAAAGAAAAGGTACTTCCATTTGAAACAGAAGAAAAATTGAAACTCAACATGGTCACCGAGGATAAATAATATTGATTGATAATAATACTGTTAATACAAAAGAAAAGAAGCTACTGTATGACACTACCAAATATTCAAGATAACTGACTGTATTCTTCGATGAGTCGAGTTGTAACTGTTGCGTCCACACGTTGAGTCCGGTGACAAGTGTAACACATAAGTCAAAATGTATTGTCTGGGTGGGCGGAGATCACAGTGTCAGGCTGTCAGAATTCTAGGAATTTATGACCATGGCAAATTCCCAGAATGCATTAAACTATTGCTAGAAAGTTTTGTCTTCTACAATCGCTTCAAAGTCCATGGTACACGGAATTCCACCCCAGACATTGCGAGCAATCGACGATCGAAGAAAATTGGCCTCGCGAATTCCACCCCAGACATTGCAAGCGATCGACGATCGACCAAAATTGGCCTCGCGAATTCCACCCCAGACATTGCAAGCGATCGACGATCCACCAAAATTGGCCTCGCGATCGACCGGTCGACCGCGATCAACTTGTTGGCCACCCCTGGTATAGACAATGTAATGTAGACTTGTACACCTGGAAACAATGTAATTGATATCAATTAATGTCACCCCAATAAATTAAACAAAAAACATAATTGTTAAAGAATTCAGGACTCACTAACAAAATAGTGTAGAATACCATTACCCTAAGAACACTCTCTCAGAATTCAGGAAAATGATCTTTCAAATGAATATTATGAGAAAGTATCTGTAGCACATGACAGCCTCACATCTCTGTGATAGGAGTTTCTGTGAGAACAGGAAACTGAGATGAACTAATGGAAGAATATCTGTGAACTGAAGAAAGCTTTGAAGTTCAAAATCAAAAGAGACCACAAAGACTTCACTAGAAATATATTTAAAAAGCATAATTATCAGGATGTACCTAGGGTTTTTATGCTAGGTACATCCTGATGAATTTTGTAAGTATTCAGGATAAAGAAAGAACCCTGCTAAGTAAAAAATTAGTCATCTTTAGAGACGAACAGATCAGATTTGCATCAGACTATGTGCCTCTGACATTGGATGTTTGAAGGTAACTGAAATGTCACCCAAATACTGAGAGAAATGGAATTGGTATAGAGTGTAGGTTTGGGCAATGAAGCCAAGAAAAATGTAGAGTTAACTCTAATTATATACTTGTGAACTGTACTTTACATTTTAAGAAATATTTTTGAAATAATTGAAAATGTAAAAAAACCCAACAGATCCAAAGTAAGAAAATATTTTAAAATATAGGGGGTGGGGCTATAGGAAGAGGGAAGGAAAATCTGTACAGTTCCCATATTAATAGATGCTCTTCACATGCAAAGGAAGAAACCAGATTGCTGTCTGCCATCATATACCAAAATTAACTCAAAATAGATCAAAGACCTAAATATAAGAACCGAAACAATAAATTCCATAGATGAAAACATAGGTAATAAACTTACAGACCTTGGTTTTAGAGAGGATTTTATGAATTTGACCTCAAAAGTAAGGGAAGTAAAAGCAAAAATAAATGAATGGGACTATATCGAACTAAAAAATTCTGCACAGCAAAAGAAACCAACAACAAAACAGAGGCAACCAACCAAATGGGAGAAGATATGTGTAAACAACACCTGCGATAAAATTCTAGTATCCAAACTACCAGCTCTCAGTTAACCAGTACCCATGGGGATTGGTAGATGCCAGATAAATGTAAGTATACTCTCCGTTAACCAGAATTCAAGCAACTGGCACTCTCAAACAGCTGGCAAAAAAATGTTGCTAGTTGCTTAAGTTCTGGTTAACAGAATCTACTGTATAGAACTCATATAACTTAATAAGAACAAAAAACAATCCAAAAAAAACCAATTTAATTCAGAGTACCTGAATAGACACTTCTCCTAAGAAGATGTATAAACAGCCAACAGATATGTGAAAAGGTGCTCAACTAGCTATTAGCGAAGTGTAAATCAAAAACCACCTCACGCCTGTTAGAATGGCTATTATCAACAAGACAAGTAATAAGAGTTGGAGAGCATATGGAGAAAAAGGAATCCTCATACACTGCTGGTGAGAATGTTAATTGGTATAGCCACTATGGAAAACAGTATGGAAGTTTCTCCAAAAAGTTAACAATAAAATTACCATATGACCTAGCAATCCCTCTTCTGGGTATCTACCCAAAAATCTGAAAATATTTACTTGTAAAGATATGCAGTAGACTCCCCATTTACCAGAACTCAATCATCTGGCACTCTCAAGCAACCGGCAAAGTTTTGCCGGTTGCTTGAGAGTGCTATTTTGCTGGTTGCTTGAGAGTGCCTGTTTTTTGAGTTCTGGTTAACAGTCAACTTAAATTTATCCAGCATCTACCAGTCCCCATGGGCGTCACAGTAACAGAAAGTCTACTGTATGTACTACTGTTTTTATTGCAGCATTATTCACAATGACCAAGTCATGGAGACAACCAAAGTGTCCCTCAGTAGGTGATTGGATAAATAAGATGTAGTACATATACACAGTGGAATGTTACTCAGCCATGAGAAAAGATGAAATACTGCCATTTGCAACAACATGAATGGATCTTGAGACTATCATGCTAAACAAAATACCGGTAAGTCAGAAAAAGTTGAACTATGATTCATTTATGTGGCATATAAAACTGAAAGCAATAGGGGAAGCCTGGATGGTTCAGCGGGTTGTGTGCTTGCTTTACAGCCCCAGGTTCAAGGATTGAGTCCTGGCCTCGGCCCATGTAGACCCATATGCTGAACTGGGCTGTGCTTCCCAAGTAGGAGACCCCTAGATCAGTTCTCCCCAGGACTAACTTCTAATGGGGGGGAGGTGGGGACAGTTCGGCCCCTGGCTCAAAGGGGCATGCCTCCCATGCTGGAACCCCCAACTCAGTTCCCACCCTACATGGACCCTGCTCACCTGTGTGGAATGAAACCATGCCAAAAACTGATGACGTACAACTATGGACACTTCTCTGGGCCCTCCCACTTCTCTCTGTCTCTATCAAAAACAATAAATCTTTAAAAAAAAACAATAAAAACTTGAAAGCAATAAAGGAATAAGACAAACAAGCAAAAATCTCATAAATACAACTATTTAGTGATTACCAGAGGGTAAGGGGAAAGTGGTGGAGGTAGAAGGTAAAGGAAGTCGAATATATGGTGATAGAAGGAGATTTGACTTTGGGTGGTGAAGGATATACATGCTATATTATAGAACTGTACACTTGAAACATCATTTTATTAATCTATGTCACCACAATAAGTGTAATAAAAGAAACAGATGCTTTTGCATTAGTAGACAAATACAAGCTCAAACAGTTTTACGAAATTTTAGGACTAATTTCATTAGAGTAGAAATGGTGTTTTTACTTCTAAATTACTAGAGGGAAGATAAAACAAAACTTGATTAATACAGAAAAAAAATTGGGAAAATGAAATAAGGAAGCATAATGTATAGAAAACAGCAATCACTTATGGGGGTGATAATGAGACACAATATTCTAAACTTAAAGATTTGGCTAGTCTTTAATGCAAGAAAAATATTAATGAACTAAGCATTTCAAGCTAGAAAAATAACAGTAAAATAAACAAAGCTTTAGAAGGACTGATTGAATACAAACAAAAGGCAGAAATAAACAAGGTACCACCCCCGCCCCCTTCTAATAGGCAGTTCAATTGGAACTACAGTTATTGTCCCAAATTTCTAATGTATCATCAACAGATAATATCTAGAAATATAGTATAAACCACCATTCTCAGATATATTCTGGGAATATAAAGATGGTCAATATGAGGGAGTGTAAGACTATAATTAATCCTAATTGATTAAAGGAGAATATATATACACACACACATATATATATATATACATACATACATACTGATATCAGTCAAAATAGCAACAAAATTTTAAAATACTTAAGAATAAATTTAACAAGAAATGTCAGGCTTATTTAAATTTAGAAAGCAACAAGGAAGACTTAAATGGGAAAACATATCTAGTTCCTGATAGAAGAGCTGGTATTGTAAAGATGTCAGTTCTCCCTAAATTGACATGTAATTTTTTTTAATCAACCTAAAGAATATTTAAATTTAAGGTTCATCTGAAAGAGTAAACACCCCAGAAAAATCTAGACAACTTCTGAAGACCAAAAAAAAACAAAACAAAAAAACCCCAAATAGGAATTCTACCAAAAATTCAAAGAGAATTTAATATATGACCTTCTCAAACTCTTCCAAGAAATTGAGAAGAGACAATACTTCCAAACTCAATCTATGAGGCCAATATTACCCTAATACCAAAGCCTGGTAAGGGTAACATACACACATAAAAACTACAGACCAGTGTCTCTGATGAACCCAGATACAAAAATCCTAAGCAAAATACTAGTAAATACAATACAATACAGTAAAAAGATGACCCTTTATGGTCAAGTGGGATTCATTCTAGGGGCACAAGGATGGTTCAACATTTGCAAATCGATCAATGTGATATACCACATAAACAAAATAAAAGCTAAAAACCATTTGATTACATTAGTTGATGCAGAAAAAGGATTTGAAAAGATACAACATTCATTTCTGATCAAAACACTAAATGGGTATGGAAGGAAACTACCTCAACAAAATAAAGCCCATACGTAACAAACCCTCAATGAATATCATACTGAATGGTGAAAAACTGAAACCTTTTATTCTAAAATTAGGAACAAGACAGGGATGTCCCCTGTCACGACTGCTATTCAATGTAGTGCTGGAAGTTCTAGCCAGAGCAATTGGGCAAGAGAAAAATAAAAGGGATTCAAATTGAAAATGAAGAAGCTAAATTGTCGCTTTCTGCAGATGACATTATTCATTGTATAGAAAACATAACAAATCCACCAAAATCTATTAGAAAAATACATGAATACAGTAAAGTTTCAGGATACAAAATCAGTGTACAAAAATACATTGCATTCGTATATACTAATAATGAAACTTCAGAAGAAAATGAAAAAACAATACAGACCTTTTGCAATCACAACAGATAGAATAAAATACCTAAGAATAAACAAAAGAAGTAAAGGACTTATACACTGAAAACTATAAGACACAAATAAAAGAAATTGAAGAAGACACAAAGAAATGGAAAGATATTTCATGTTTATGGATTGGAAGAATCAGGATAGTTAAAATGGCCATATTATCCAAAGCAATATACAGATTTAATGCAATTCCTATCAAAATCCCAAGGACATTTTTTCAAGAAATAGATTTTTTTTTTTTAAATTATCACAGAAGACTGAATTGCCAAAGTAATCCTATAAAAAAAGAACACGGAGAACAAGTCCAGAGGCTCTTCCCAACTCCAGTTATACTACAAAGCAACAGTAACCAAAACAGCATGGTATTAACAGAAAACCAGGTTCACATGCCAATGAAATAGATTTGAAAACCAGAAATAAACCCATATATATGGAGAAATAATTTTTGACAAAGGAGTCAAAAACAGAATGGGGAAAAGAAATCCTCTGTTAAATGAGTGCTGGGTAAATTAGAAAGCCATGTGAAAAAGAATGAATCTGGACTGTGATCTGTCACCATATACCAAAATTAACTCCAGATGGATCAAAGGCCTCTCTCCATGTAAAACTTGAAACAATAAATTGTATAGAACAAACCATCGCTACTAAATTTACGGACTTTGGGTTTGAGGAAGAATATTATTAATTTGTCTTTAAAGGCAAGGGAAGTAAAAACAAAAATAAATGAATGGCACTATATCAAATTAAAAAGCTTTGCATAGCAAAAGAAACCAATAAAGAGTCAACTAACAGGATGGGAGAAGATATTTGCGAACAACACCTTTGATAAGGGGCTAATATCCAAAATATATATATAGAACTCGTACAACTCAATAACAACAACAACGAGAAAGAAAACCAAAAAAAAACAGTCCAGTTAAAAAATGGCCAGAGCGGGAAAGCTGGGATGGCTCAGCGGGTTAAGCGCTTGCTTTGAAGCCCCGGGGACTGAAGATCGAATTCCAGCCCCGGCCCATGCAGACTCACATGCTGAGCTGGGGTGTGCCCTCAGCTCAGTTCTTGCCGGGACCTATGTGGGAGGCTCCGGGCCCAGTTCCTGCCCTGCGCAGCCCTGTGCCCACCTGTGGAGTGAAACTATATGGAAAACTAATGTCAACTATGGAAACTGCTCTGGGCCCTCCCCCTTCTCTCTCTGTCTCTCTCTCTCTGTTTCTCTGTGTCAAAAATCAATAAAATAAATCTTAAAAAAAAAAAAAATGGCCAGAGGACCTGAACAGACACTACTCTCAAGAAGACATAGAAATGGCCAACAGTTATATGAAAATAATGTTCAACTTCACTAGCTATTAGGAAAATGCAAATCACCTTACACCTGTTAGAATGGCTATTATCAATAAAACAAATAATAGCCACGTGTTGGAGAGGGTATGGAGAAAAATGAACCTTCATACCCTGCTGGTGTTAATGTAAACTGGCATAACAACTATGGAAAACAGTATGGAGGTTCCTCAAAAAATTAAGAATAGGGAAGCTGGGATGGCTCAGTGGGTTAAGCACTCACTTTGCAGCCCCGGGGATCGAATCCTGGCCTCGGCCCGTGTGGACCCATTTGCTTAACTGGGGAGTGACCCCAGTTCAGTTCTCACCGGGTTGAAGACCCTGGCCCAGTCCCTGCCTTGTGCAGCCCCACTCCCACCTGTGGAATGAAACTATGTGGAAAAACAAATGATGTGCCACTATGGAGACTGTTCTGGGCCCTCCCCCTTCTCTCTGTCTCTGTCTCTCTCAAAAACAATAAAAATAAATCTTTAAAAAAAAAATTAAGAATAGAGTTACCATATGACTCATCAATCCCTCTTCTGGGTATCTACCACCCAAAATCCGAAAACTTTGTCCACAAAAATATATGTACCCCAACGTTCATTGCAGCATTATTCACTTTCACGATGGCCAAGACATGGAAACAACCAAAGTGTCTTTTTTTCTTTTTTTAAGATTTATTTTACTGTTTTTGACAGAGAGAAAGGGGAGGATCCAGAGCAGTCTCCATAATTGTACACCATCAGTTTTCAACGTAGTTTCATTCCACGTAGGTGGGTGGAGGGCCCTGCACAGGGCAGGAACCAGGCAGGGGTCCACCCACATGGGAAGCTCTCCCGGCAAGAACCAAACTGGGGCCACACCGCAGTTCAGCATATGGTTCTCCACAAGCAGGGTTCAGGATTCGATCCTCGGACCCCAGGGCTGCAAGGTAAGCACATAACCCACTGAGCCACCCTAGCATCTGCCCAAAGTGTCTTCTAATAGATGACTGGAAGAAGAAGATACGGTACATACACACAATGGAATGTTACTTAGCCTTAAGAAAAGATGAAATACTGCTATTGGGGATAACGTGGATGAATCTGGAGATCATCATGCTAAGCAAAATTACTCAGAAAAAATAAAAAAACATAGGACTTCACTATAAAACTGAAAGGAAACAAAGTAACAAGACAGACTAATAAAAGCTCATGGACACACAATAGTTTAGTAGTTACCTGAAGGTAAGGGTGAAGAGAGGATGGTGGAAGAGAGGTGGGGTCAAATATATGGTGATGTAAGGAGAACTGACTCTGGGTGATGAGCATACAATGCAATACATAGGTGATGTATTGTAGAATTATACATCTGAAACCTTTGTGATTTTGCTGACCAATGCCTCCCCCCCCCAATAAATTTAATTAAGAAAGGAGAACTTCAGTCTAACGGGCAAGCCTCATCCCCCCAACCGTTCTTGAGAAATGTTGGCAAAATATGCTCTTGATCGAAGAGTTCTGTTTTTTAGAGGGCTATCAAAAAATACTTTGAAATGTATGTAAGATCATACTTAAGGATATTCATCACATCGTTTTTAATAATTATTAAGTTTTGGTGTTGGGGGGAGTAGAAAGGGGGAATCAAACACACAGTGATAGAAAGTGAGCTGATTCTGGGTGGTGAGCACATAATGCGATGTATAGAGAATGTAATGTAGAATTGTACACCTGGAAACAATGTAATTGCTATCAACTAATGTCACCCCAATAAATTTAACAACAACAAAAAGATATTTAGCAAATAAAAAAAATTATGAAGTTTTGGAAATCTAATTGTCTGGGCAAAATAAATTATGGTATATGAGGGTTGTCTGGAAAGTGTCCAGTCATGTAATATGAAAAATAGAGGAATTTATGGCTGGGTTTTTACTAGACACCCCTCATATTTTGTTCCATAACCTGTAACAAAAGGTTTTTCATTCAGTAGTCATGAATAATGATTGTGGGCGTGTATTAGCAGAAAAAAATATCCATGGTATTTTAAAAGATTAAAGCAGGTATATTAAACAGTATGCCTATGTAAGTTTATTTAAAAATATACGTTAGTGTTTACTTATTCATAAAGTAAGAAGTCCATAAAACTTAGATTATTTCTGAATTGTATGGTAGTAGATAATTTTCCTTTTTGCTGATCTATAGAGTCCTAAGTTCTGACAATGAATATTTACTATTTTATTAAAAGGTAAAAATACTTTTTTCTCTAATAGCAAATCACATATAAAAACTTCCAGAAGCTGTAATTTTGTTATTTCTCAGTAGATTAATATGTGTGATGACTCATGAAAAGGTTAAATGATGTTCCATACATTCTTGTTTTGGGAGATAAATATGTAATGCTTTTTAGAAATATTTTAATTAAAATTTAAATATTTTGCACTTTTAAAACTATCAATTATCTGGATATTTTTCTTTGAAAGACTATCTGATAAAGCTAGATGAATGAAATCTTAGCCTGTTAGGGTTAACAAGATTGTAAAGAAAATTTTCAATCACTTTTATGGGCATATCCATTTAAAATTAAATGTGGGGAAGCCGGAATGGCTCAGCGGGTTAAGCGCTCATTTTGCAGTCCTGGCAACCGAGGATCAAATCCCAGCCCCTGCCCATGCAGACCCATATGTTAAACTGGGGTGTGTTTCCCATGCAGGAGGCCCCCAGTTTGGTTCTTGTGCCCCGGGTTGGCCCATGGCTTGAGGAGGTGTACTTCCCATGCGGAAGGCCCCCAGCCCATTTCCTGCCCTCTGCAGCCCCCACGTCGAAAATTGATGACATGCAACTATGGAGACTGCTCTGGGCCCTCCCCTTTCTCTCTGTCTCTCTTTGTCTCTGTCTCTCTCTGTCAAAAACAATAAATCTTAAAAAAGAAAAAATTTGTGGAGTTCGTACTCTCAGATCTCCAGTGTTATTATTTGTTCTCCTTTACCATTCTTTCATAGTGCATTTAGGAAGACAAGAATCCTCAATACTTTGAAAAGCAGTTCCAGAGGTACATATTATTGCCTATTCCAATATTTATTCTTTTTAACCAAAGGTTTAATAGGTTTTTTATAGGTTTTTTATTTTATTTTCTGACTTACAATAGGCCTAACTAAAAACCTGTATTGCTCAGTCTCCTGGACAGCTAAGAACAATCATTTCAGTTTTGGCCAATGTGAATAAGCAGAAATCAATGGATAGGGTTGCAGGAAAGCTTTCACTGAAAGGGCTGGCTCAGTTGACCAAGTGACCTCACCTCTACCTGCCCAAAGACAGGTTCTGATATGGGAGGTGTGTGGTGGGAATGGGCAGGAGCTAACTTCTCACCACAAGGTAAAAAGCATATTCTAAGGAAGGTAAGTAGAAATAAAAGAGAATGGGTCATCGATGACATCATGGTGCCACAGTTAGCAGTTCTGAACTCCTATCTCCAGAATTATTACACGAGAAAAATAACCCCCTATTTGTTAAGTCAGATACTGCTTTTCTTTCCCATGCAGCTAAACAGGTCTGTAACTAATACATACAATATATCCAAATTTCAACAACTAGATCTGACACTGAGGAAGCATTATAAGGAATACTCAAGACACAAAAATAAACAATTTTATAAGCACATTATATAAGCAATAAAAATACATGGTGTTTCTTGAAATGGGAATGGGAATGCAGGCACTGAATTATTCACTGGGTCTATCAAATTTGGCATAATCAGGCTCTATTGAAATTTGGATGCTAAAAAGTTTCCCTCATTCTATAGCTGAATGGATCCAATTTACAATGTCCCTAAATATTGTACCAAGAATGTTTCCTGTCAGCAGTGAAACCTGCTAATCAAGGTTTCCCAACCACTGCATAATTCTTTGTTGTAGGGGCTGTCCTGTACACTACAGGATGTTTAAAAATAGCATGCCTGGCCTCTACTCATTAGCTGTCAGTAGTGCCCCTCCTCCCATCTGTGACAACCAAAAGTCTCTTCAGGCACTGCCAAAGTGTCCCTGGGCAGTGAAATTCACTACAAATATACCCCCACCAACAACCAATTGAGAACAACTGTTCTAATTCTAATCTAATACCAACTCATCCCTTTAATTAAAGCTAAATTTAAATAAGGATCTTTGTTTTAAAAAATAATTTAACAAAAAATTTTCAAAACCCAATTTATTTTTATACCATTTTCACTCAAAATCAAAGCTAGAAATAACTATTTCTTTTTTAGTAACAATGATCCAAAATGTAGGTAGTAGTTCATGCATAAATTATAACTTTCACAGAGTTATTTCTAATGTTGCAAGATTAGAAATAACTTAAATGGGGGAAGCTGGGATGGCTCAGTGGATTAAGCGCTTGCTTTGCAGCCCTGGCACTGGTTCGTGTCAGCACCAGTCCATGTGGACCCATATCCTGAACTGGGGTATGCTTCCCATGCGGGAAGCCCCCAGTTCCGTTCATGCTCTTCCCCCACCCCCCATTCAGCCCCTGGCTTGAGGGGGGGGTGCCTCCCATTAGGGAGGCCCTCAGTTCAGTTCCTGCCCTGCATAGCCCCTGCCCACTTGTGTGGAACAAAACCATGTCAAAAAACTGATGACGTACAACTATGGAGACTACTCTGGGCCCACCTCCTTGTTTCTGTCTCTATCTCTGTTATAAACAATAAAATTAACCTTAAAAAAAACAAAAATGTGATGTCTAGACAATGTAATGTAGAATTGTACACCTGGAAACAATGTAGTTGATATCAATTAATGTCACCCCAATAAATTTAACAAAAAAATAAATAAAAATAAGTAACTTAAATGTCCAATGACAGGGAAAAATTGGTTGAATAAATGTGTTACATCCAACTGAATATTATGTAGCCATTTAAAAAACAGGTACTCATGTTAGCAATAACATAAATTCATAAAGACTCTTGGAATTATAATACATGAAAAACACAAAGGAATAGCAAATCATTAGAACTGAGCCATTATTTGCTATTTGAGAGAAAAATTCATTTAATTCCTTAGGTGTATTTGAAATTTATATACATATCTGAGTTGACTACGGTATATAAAGATTTCCCATCGCCTCCTTTTCCAAAGAATCATAATTTTTAGAATATTCTAAAGGGATCCACTCCAACCAATGGCTTTGTTATTTATCTCCAAGTAGATTATAATTTTAAATCCTGAATATATTTACTTTTTTTTTTTTTTAAGATTTATTGTATTGTTTTTGACAGAGACAGAGAGAAGTGGGAGGGCCCAGAGCAGTCTCCATAGTTGTATGTCAGCAGTTTTCGACATGGTTTCATTCCACACAGGTGGGCAGTGGCTGGCAGGGCAGGTACTGGGTTGGGGGCCTCCTGCATGGGAGGCAAGACCCCTCGAGCCAGGGGCCAAACCGGCGGTCGAAAATCGAACTGGGGGCTTTCTGCATGGGAAGCACACTCCAGTTCAGCATATCGGTCCACATGGGCAGGGGCCAGTATTTGATCCTTGGTTTCCGGGACTGCAAAGCGAGCACTTAGTCCTCTGAGCCATCCAGGTTTCTCCACAATTTTTTGTTTTGTTTTGTTTTATTGATGGTATTTAACTGAGAAAACAAAATGTATTTTGTGACCCCAAGTGCTTGGCTGCTATAAATGTTTTGTAAATTAAAATATTTTCCCTACCTCTATACTTGGGGCCCGACTCTATTTCAAAATTTTTTTGCAATATCAATTATGATTTGTTATAGTGTACACAAATAAGTATGTTTCTTTAGGATAAAACTTTGAATCAGCAACTGACAAATGGACTTAACTGGAAAATAGGTGTGTATGCATAACGGAAGTATTAAAGAAGGGCTGGTATTATAGAGGGAGTCCTACCCACTTTGCCTATTATTACTTTTTTTTTAATTGCAGTTCTTTATATATTCTGGATATTAGTCTCTTATCAGGTATTTGATTTGCAACTATTTTCTCCCATCCCATGGGTTGGACCAACTTTTCAATGTGATTTAAAAACCATATGTTAGCATTAGGAGTAGTACTAGTATTTGTTTGTATTTTAGCTAGTTTATTTTAAAATAATATATGAACTAAAGAATATGTAAGTAAACTGTTTAAAATTCAAATGGTACAAAAGGTCTCCAATAAAAATCAATTAAAAGGACAGAAGTTTACTTTGGAAAGAAGAAGAGGGGCAGGGGTAGGGAAAAGCCTTTAGCTGTATCTGATATGTTTTATTCCTTTTCTAAAAACGATATTTGAAGCAAATATGCCAAAAGTGGTAATTCTAATTAATCTCATTGGTGGGAACATGGGTGTCATATCATCTATATTTTTGTTTGAAATATTTCATAGTTAAAATCTGTTTAGTTACATAAATCTCTACCCTTCTCTAGATGTCGGGTCCTCCCCTCCCCCCGCCCCCCCCCCAGGCTTTCCCCCAGAAGTTACTAATTTCTTGTTTCCTAGAATTACTCATTGTATGCTCAGGCATATTTATGTTTCAGTGGAGTTACCCTCCTTCCCCCAAATAAGACCATACATCTTTTTTGTAGCTTTTTTTCACTGCACAGTATATATTTGAGATTGTTTTTATATCAGTGTATTTTCATAGTTCCCATGTATTCCACTGCATTGGTACATTATATAACTCATATCACCAGTTCACTCCTGAAAGACATTTAGGTTGCTACCAATTTTTCACTTTTATGCAGAGTGAACATTTTGTGCATAAATCTTATATGTGCATAAATCTTAACACACAGGTATGTGACTAAATGTGATATAAATTTCTGGTGGTGAAATTGGTGGGTCAATTTATGATTTTATCGAATTATTCTAGTGTACATTCCCTCAGTAGTACATGCAAGTATCTTTTCTTCACTCTTTCTCTTACCTACTTAGTTTTATCAGTATTTTATTCTTGCCAATCTGTTTTCTCTGCACTTGATACAGAAAAACTATCAACAGAAAAATATGTTTTAATATTATTTTAAACTAATATTTTTCTTTTATATCAATTACTAAATTGCAGTATAAAATTACCTAAGGGTAGTGGCAGGAAGGAGGGTGGGGAACCCATAAGAAGAGCATTCACTGAGAAATTACTTAATTGACTTACGCTTAATTTATAAAAATAGTTGGTGCTTAACTCTTAAAATGCATTTTCTCACATGTGGTAGGATGAGCAAAAGCCCAAATTTATTTTTGCTATAAATGCATACTGTGCAGACATACCCTCACAGAATTTCTTCCATTGTTGAACACAGACAACCATAAAGGTCCTAAAATGAGCCTCAGACCCAGTGGTTGTTGCTAAGTATTTATGGCTTTAGAAATAAAATTTGGCGATATTTCTAGCCTCAAAATAATGTAAAGTGGCATGAAGATGAAGAAATAGATTAAACTTTTAAGATAGAAACTCCAAAATATAAATAGATCTTAAGAGAATTTAGTCAGAAATTTGAGTATAATGTAGTTAATCTTAGATATCTCCACTATATTAATTTTTTGCTACTTAAAGTATTTAATGTTTCATGTAGGTACTGACTATAGAATGGTAGTAAGTAAATATATCAAGAGCAGAGAGACTGGTGCCTGAAGAACTTTGGTTCAGTGCTTAGCTCTGCCGCTTACTAACTTTGTGACCTTTTTCAGGTTGTTTAAACTCTCAAAGCCTATCATCTTCCCTCACATATAAAGTGGGGAAGATAATCATTCCCATTCGTGGTGTGAGAATTGAAGGAGATAAAAGAAGAGAGTGTTCTTTGCATTGTATTTGGCATGTTGGTTAAGTGCTCAATAAATGTTATTTTATTCTGGCTGGTAGAGTATCTGTTTTGCTATATAAAATTTAAGAGGAATATTGAAATGTATTTTTGTTACTTTAAGGAAATTCGCAATGAGTCCCATGACTATCCTCATAGAGTGGCCAAGTTTCCAGAAAACAGAAATCGAAACAGATACAGAGATGTAAGCCCATGTAAGTACCTATGGGTTTGTGTGCATATGTATGTTGGTTTATTTCAGGAGGCAGGATACAGTGAAAAAACAGGTTTGGGGTCAGGTTTAATAAGTACGGTCATTTTTTTCATATTAACATAATACACATTTTTGAAAGAAAAATTTCAAGGCCTAGACTAGTAGAAGAAAGAAAATTGTCCACAGTTATTTCATCCACACAGCCACCATTATTTTAATATATTTTCTATCAGTCCTTTTACTTGTGCATAATTTTTCTTTCTCTAAAATAATTGTAATTGGGGAAGCCCGATTACAGTTGGGCTTGTGGATGGCTCAGTGGGTTAAACACTCACTTTGCAGCCCTGGGGATTGAGGATCGAATCCCAGCCCCGGCCCATGTGGACCCATATGCTGAACTGGGGAGTGCCCCCAGTTCAGTTCTCACCGGGGTGAGACCCCGGCCCAGTTCCTGCCCTGTGCAGCCCTGCCCACCTGTGGAATGAAACTATGTGGAAAAACCAATGATGAAAAACCAATAGAGACTGCTCTGGGCCCTCCCCCTTTTCTCTGTCTCTGTCTCTGTCTCTGTATCTCTCTCTCACTGTCAAAAACAATAAAAATAAATCTTTAAAATAATTGTAAGCATATATGTGTGTACCTGTAGTCATATGTACATACTTCCTTTTCATATCCTATAGTCTTTATTAATATCAATTAAAATATTTATTGGTATAGTTTGTTTCTTTTCCCAAAAATTACAAAAGTAGCATGCACTAGCTGTAGAAAACTTTTAAAATATAGAAATCTGTAATGGAAAAAAAAATCTACAATTTAAAAACAACTTTTGGGTTTATATTCTTTTGATATATTTTTAATTGTTAAATTTATTGGGGTGACATTTGTTGTCTTGATTTTTTTTTTTGTATAAATATATACATATATTCTATGAAATTCAAATTGGAATCTTGCACATACTAATTTTTTTCTCTTTTCTTAGCAATACATTGTAAACATTTTCCAATCATGAACAGTCTTTTTAATGGCTCTAATAGTAGCTTTTGAAATGTCATCCTTTATGTAGTAGTTCCCTATGTCATTTAGATTCTCATGCACACACACAATTTTGTGAACAATTGTAATATCAGGGTTTTAAAAATGTGTTAATCATGAGGTTATTTTATTTTTTGTTCTAGTTGATACCACTTGTTCAAGTATTAAATTAGGCTCTTACCACTCAAGATGTTACTCAATGTTTGATTTTAGCGGGAGAAACATAGCTATTCTTTTTAGGGCTCCTTGTTAATAGAAACTTTAAAAAATATATTGAACCTGTTGCATTTTGGTTCCTGCTTATTTGGGGTTCCTCTGGTTGATGAAGGCATCATGCTAGTGTGCCACTGCCTCCTATGTAGGCTGAATAATCTTGCTCTACTCAAGGTCACAGACTATACAGCACTCCTCACTTAACAACCTACCTGTTTAACAACTGCTCTGATTTACAGCCAGTTCTCCAGCACAGGGAACCCCTTTTTCAGCCTGTGAAGTCTTTGTCTTATTCCCACAGTCAATTAGTATTCAGGTCACAAAGCATTCACAATCATGCAAGACTACATATTTCATTTATAATTGTGGTGTCACATGCTGTCTTTTGAAACATACATACCCTGTATACCACAAGACATCCGCCTTTAAAGTCCTTGCTTATGGACCAGTTTGCATAATGACCTAGAGATAGGAAGGGAATTTGGTTAAGTGAGGAGTGCCTGTACCTTCATAGACATTGTATTCCTTGTAGTGTGAGTATGGATATACCACTGAAAACCTATCAGTTAACAGGGAGAAAGTACATACAGTGGTACCTCGCTTCACGAACGCTTCTGTTCACAAACAACTCGGTTCACGAACAGAAAAGTTCATCAAAATATGCTCCGGTTCACAAACTCCGCTTCGGTTCACAAACAGGAGCCGCGGCCATTTTAATGCTATTTCCTGGCTGTCACATGGTTGTGACTTCCTGTAGGAAGATCGTGGAGAGAAAGAGACACAGAAAAAAGTACACTGTGAGTACTTTCAGTGACTTTTTCTGATTTTTGTTGTGCTCTTTCTACATTACTATACTGTACTAATGTGTATTGTAATTTGTTTCATATTTTTTG
>PVKE010035332.1:0-16952 GCA_004027555.1 Craseonycteris thonglongyai | reverse complement strand
TCCATAGACTTGACCAAGGACTGCTTTAACCAGCTCTTTTCTGCTAACTGGCATGAAGATAAAGACACACATTATAAAGTAAAAAGGAAAGTTTTGTGCTATTTTACAAACATAAAATTGCTCAAGTGGCAGATGTAAATTTAATCTTTTATCTATTTTGTCCATTGAAGAAGTTATGAACTATAGAAATAACAATATTATTATTTAAAATTTTTCAATTAACCATGTACCTTCATACATGTTATCTAAATTTTGTCATTACAATGACTGAGAAAAGGTATTGAAATCTTTATCACTCTCATTTTACAGATAAGAAAACACAACTTCAAATTGCTTAAGTTGTTTTACTGAGGTAACACAACTGGCGGAATCAGGAGTCAAAACCGGTGTTCTTTTCACCAAACCAATCTCACAAAGACTCTTAGGAAATATTCTGAAACATATCATTGTGTTTCCTGCTAAGAGTTATAGAGGAGATACTTAAAACTGTTCTGACTTTAAAATCCCAAAGCAAATCTACCAACAAATCTTCATAGAAAGAATGAAGCTAGGAACTAAGGACATAGGAGGTGTGACAATTAAGTTTGCGAACTCATCCTAGAAAAAGTGCTACATACCTCATTGCTGAATATCAATACAATTACTTTTGAAGTACTCCCCTTGGAAAGCTATGCACCCACACCAGCACCTAGTCCACCCTTTAAAGCAATTTTGGAACCCTTTTTTTCTGGAATGACCATCAAAACCATTGTTGTTGCAGTACCCTTGATGTCCTGAATGTCATCAAAATGTCTTTCTTTCAATATTTCCTTTATCTTTGGGTAAATAAAATAGTCATGGAGGGCCAGATTGAGTGAGTAAGGAGGGTGTTCCAGAACAGTTATTTCTTACTGGCTAATGTCATAGGGCCATGAGAGCTGGTGCATTATCATCATGCAAGAGCGAAAAGGTCAGGTTGTTTCTGTTTTACCTTTTCTTGCAGCCTCTTTAGCACTTCCAAATAGTCAGCTTGGTAGACTGTTTGTCCATTTGGTATGAATTCATAATGAGCAATCCCTTTGATATCGAAAAAAATGAGCAACATCATTTTGACTCTTGATTTGGACTGATAAAACTTTTGTGGTTGTGGAAAATTAGCTGACTTCCATTGTGCACTTTGACACTTTGTTGCAGGGTCCTATTGGTACACCCATGTATCATCACCAAGTGGTAATACAACTCAAAACACCATCTTACCTCTCAAAAAGGTCTTGGCAAACTTTGACTTTTGCTTTTGCTCGTCAGTGAGCTACTTTGGGACCATTTTTGCACACACCTTTCTCATGTCAACATTTTCAGTGAAAATTTTTCTGTTTTTCTATCAAGGTTTACTCAGTCTGCTATGTTTCTCACAGTCAGTCAATGATTTTGATGCACAGTTTGTTGAACTTTTGCAGTGTTTTCATCAGTTCTGCTTGTTACCAGGGGACCTTGACCTCTCTCCACCTGTAATGCTTTGTCTCCCCTCAGAAAAACATTTAATCCATTTGTACACTGCTAATTTCCTCATAGCATTATCTCCATAAACTTGGACTAACACTTCAAATTCTGCCAAACTGAACAAAAATTGAATACGGTATTTGTTCATTGCTCTAATTCAAGCTCCAACATTCTCAAGTTAGCACACAAAAGCATACAACAATACTGAATGCCACTCAATCAAACACTGCCATGCGTCGACATGAACAGAGCTGTTAGACACTGATAGACTAAGGTTATGAAACCTTACTGAGTAGTTTGTACAGTGCTGCTAATGTAAGAGCACTGTGGCAAGTTCATGAATTTAGTCATCAAACTTTGTAAGCATAAAAACCTGGGTAGCTTAGGAACTTTCTCTAGGATGGAGGTAATGGCACTGATGGCACTGATGGTGATAGTATACATATATGAGAGGGAGAAGAGAAGGTTTAATTACTGTGTGTCAGGGTGTTTATCTCTGTCTAAGGAATTTACTAAGAACAGTCTCAATCTGTCATTCTGCCAACTGCAATTATGGATGGAAAGTTCTTTTCTTATTTGCATTCATAAATAACATAAAACTCAAGAGAAACTGAAATTTCTGCTTCAATCACATAAGAAATGATTGCTTGTAGGGATGGGGAATCAAACACACGATGATGCAAAGTGAGCTGTTTCTGGGTGGTGAGCACATAATGCAATGTATAGACAATGTATTGTAGAATTGTACACCTGGAAACAATGTAATTAATATCAATTAATGTCACCCCAATAAATTTAACAAAATAAATAAATAATCCAGATCTTCAGAATTCTGAATGCATTTAAATTTTCTGTCCTCTAGATCTAAGATCTCCTCAGCACATTGTCACCTACAGAGTATCATTAATGTATTGTACCTCTACCCTTACATTTGCAAAGCTGTGGTATGAAATGAACTTCTGAAAGAAGAAATACATAATATCTTGACAATCAGGAGACATGCAGCATCATTATTTATATTATGCATTATACATTTTTTCATCAATCAGAACATCCCCTTGGTAATAAAAGAACCACTTCATTTTCTATGTGTTTGCTTTTTTAATATCTAATATAATAAAGAGGGTTACTATTAAATTTTCTAGGTCCTTTTATTATAATTAAAGTAGAATGGAAAGAATGCTTGAGCATGCCAGAATAGCTCAGTGATTGAGCATTTGTCTTGCAATCAAAAGGTCCAGGGTTCAACTCCTGGCCCTGGTCCATGCGCACCCACATAGTGAACACTAGGCACAATGGGTAACGGCTGGGGTGGCTCAGTAATGAAGGTGCTCACCTCTCAGACAGGAGGCCCTCAGTTCAGTTCCCACGGTCCCACATTACAACTAATGATGTACATCTGTGGAGAATGCTCTGAGCACTCTCCCCTTCTCTCTTTCTCTCTCTGTTTCTTTCTTTCTTCTTCTTCTTCTTCTTCTTCTTCTTCTTCTTCTTCTTCTTCTTCTTCGTCTTCTTCTTCTTCTTCTTCTTCTTCTTCTTCTTCTTCTTCTTCTTCGTCTTCTTCTTCTTCTTCTTCTTCTTCTCAGAAACAATAAAATAAATCTTAAAAAATAAAAGAAAGAATCTTCCATTTTTATGATATATAATATGGTTTGGTTTGTTACATTCAACTTAAAGCCATTACAAGTTAGAGTTTATAAGGCTGGTTGGAAAAGAACAAGAGTAAGAATAAATGCCATAAACCTCTACTTTTCTTTCCTAATAGAGTTAGTGGAAAAAACATATTATAGCAGTGTCTCCAGCTTTAATGGTAGGTCTTTTGTGCCCATGGAGATGAGAGGGAGAGAGAAAACTTTGCCCACCAGGATTTCCAAAGCCCCAGAGGCAGTTTGAAAGTGCAGCAACCCAAGGAATCCTTCTAATCACTCCTCATCCCTCACTTCTGTTAGGAAAACATGACATATCAGAAAATACAAGCTGCTTTCCAGAAGCTCTGATTTCCCTAAGGCTGTGTCTCTGTAACTCCAAGTATAGGTCACCAACATGGCTCATTTTAATATGTAGTCTGTGATCAGGCCTTGAAATATTCCCTACATGATTCAAAACTATCACCAGCAACCTAATTTGCCTGTTCCATCAGGAAAGCAGTGAGCCATTTTAGGGAGCTTACAGAATTCTGAGTTGCTTGCATAGTTAGTGTGAATTTCCCAATATCAGAAGCTCACACTTTCCTACACCAGAGCTTCTCATAAACACTGGTGTGAAACACTTGAAATGTTACTTCAGATTATGTGACACACCGCCCCCCCCCCCCACACACACACATCTCTTTGTCCCCATGTATTCAGAGAAAGCTCAGGTAAGTCCTATTCACTGTAGTGACTAGAATTACATTCCAGAGCTCCTTAGTGTGGGACTCAAGGACACCTAAGAAAGACCCTCAGTGTGCTTCAAGAGTTTATGAGCTCCTAAAATGATGCATTTATTTGCCCATCTGCATTTTTATGAGAAAAGCTATAGCTTGAATGGAAATCTCAAAGGACACTGTGATCCAAAAATGTCAAAACCACTACAGACTGTTTTAAGCAATATGCATTTCTAAAATCTTACTGTAGACAATTAAAGATTAGAGAAGTAGCTAAGTATTTGTGAAGAGCAAATATTGTCATACTGTCCTAGACATTTCCACTTTCTTTCATAGCTAAAAAAGATAGGAAACACAATATTAAATCTGCCAAGAGAAGAGAGAAAAAAAAAAGAGAAAAGAGGAAAAAGCTTTAATTCACGTATAAGAAAATGGCATGCTATTCAAGAAATGTAAATGCTTACTATTTCTAAGTAATATAAGCTTAAATGAGTGAACAACAACAACAAACAGTTTCTATCCCTCCAAATTTACTATTTATCCAGGAAAATAAGAAAGTTGTAAAATTGGGGAAGCGGGGATGGCTCTGTGGGTTAAGCGCTCACTTTGCAGCCCCGGGGACTGAGGCTCGAATCCTGGCCCCGGCCCGTGTGGACTCATATGCTGAACTGGGGTATGCTTCCCATGCAGGAGGCCTCCAATTCAGTTCCTGTCCCCTTTTTCGACCCCTGGCTGGAGGGGGCATGCCTCCCATGTGAGAGGCCCCCAGCCCAGTTCCCACCCTGCGCAGCCCCACCCACCTGTGTGAAAGGATGTTGAAAACTAATGATGTACAGCTATGGAGACTGCTCTGGGCCCTCCCCCTTCTCTCTATCTCTTTCTGTCTCTGTCAAAAAAAAACAAACAACAACAATAAAATAAAACTTTAAAGATATTAAAAAAGAAAAAAAGAAAGTTGTAAAATATTAACTGCAAGTATAGCAGAGTATATGTCTTAGCTCAGGTTGCCATAACAAAATACCATAGACTGGGTAGGTGGAACAACACAAATTTGCTTTCTCACAGTTTTGGAGGCTAAATGTTTAAGATCAAGGCTCTAGTCTATTTGGCTTCTGATAAGGCTTTTCTTCTTGGCTTGCAGACAGCTGCCTTCTTGCTGTGTTCTCACGTGGCCTTTCCTCAATGTGTGTAGAGAGAGTGAGCTCTTTGATATCTCTTCTTCTAAGGCCACCAATTCTTTCAGAGCATGGCCCACCCTTACATCCTCAATTAACCTTGATTATTATTACCACTAATAATAATAATTAACTTTATTTACTTCCTTACATGTCCCATCTCCAAATATAGCCACACTAGGAATTAAGGCTTCAACATATAAAATTAGGGGGAAATACAAAATTCAATCTGTAACTGATTTATGAAGCAAAGAAACAAAAAAAACCCCATATATCTGAAGCAAGCAAAGCAAGCTATCATGGCTAGACAAAACTGTGCTGAAGGAATGGTATCAATTCAAGCTACTAAAGGTGACCTTATTTCAAAATATCTTTATAAATTTTTACTTTATGGCTTTTCTTCTAGAAACTTTGGATATGTTTGAAACATTTCTTGGATAGCAATTTCTCATCAGCATCCATGGAATACTTTAAAAAGAAAAGTGCCTTAATTGTTAGACAGAAGTTTGCTTGCTTGCTTGCTTTCCTTCTTTCTTTCTTTCTTTAAAGATTTATTTTGTTGTTTGAGAGAAGATGAGAGAGAGAGATTCTGATACACTTGCCTGACCTCCTGCCACTCAAAAATGCTACTAAACTTATCTCTGGACTAATTTTAGTCACCCATGACTTCTTTGCAACCAAAACTCAACAGTGAATATAATGATTGAAGCATGAACATCATTAAGGAGAGGCCATAGAAAAGAGACAAAACACCTGGGGATGTTGTAGAAAACCCGGAAGAGGAGATGGCCTTTGAGCTGAATCTGGCGTAAAGGGTTAGAAAGAGAAGAAATAGATGATTTCAAATAGAGGAACAGTTTGAAAAACAAAGCCACAGTCATGAAAGTCAGTCCTGGGTAAGACTACATGTCTCCCAGTTGTATATGTATTCCCCTAATTTATGTTCATATAAGAAACAATAAAGGCCTAAGATTTTTATTCTCCCATACTTTGAATCTGTCAGTTAAATTAGCTATCTATAAACAAGATTGCATATGTTCAAATCATAGCCTTGATATTTAACGTCTCTAGATGTATTTTTAATCCTGATTAGAATGATGACTTAAAAATTGGGACATACTCTGACTTATTAAGCAAGTGAGATCTGAGCAAAGACCTAAAAAAAGGTAAGTTGTTAGAAAAATGGGTATCGGAGGATGTTCCAGAAAGAGGAAATATCTGAGCCAAGGCTGTAAGTGCCCTGTATGTGCATGGTCAGAGGTTAATGTGGTGAAGGCCAAGTGATCGGGTGAAATAGTAGCAGGAAATGACTTCAGAGAGGTAACTGCAGGCAAATCACATCGGGCCTAATAGATTGTACTGAGCACAGGAGAGAAAAAATCTGATTTGAGTTTTAAAAGGATAACTGTGTTGAAAACAGATAGTGGTGAAATTTGGGGGAATACACAAAGTAGAAAAAGAGATCCCATTACTAGACTATTGCAGTAATCCAAGCAAGATACCTGTTGATCTGAACCAAGGTAGTGGAGATGATGAGAATTAGACAAGTTGTAGATGTAAGTTGAAGGCAGAGCCAGAATAGTTCTTTATGGATATAGATTTGAACAGAAAAAGAATAATGAAAGATGACTCTCAAATGTTTGACTGAAGCAACTGGGAGAATAAAGTTGCCATATGTACCTATGTGTGT
Source organism: Craseonycteris thonglongyai (assembly GCA_004027555.1). Lineage (NCBI taxonomy): Eukaryota > Metazoa > Chordata > Mammalia > Chiroptera > Craseonycteridae > Craseonycteris > Craseonycteris thonglongyai. The sequence goes on along the minus strand of PVKE010035332.1, from coordinate 10,243 downwards.
GTGTATTTCATTCAAGCATGTTACATTATATATGTATATATATTTCATATAACCTCTATACATACATATATATTTATATTTATGTGATCTACTATATACTCATAAAGTTACTGTGATGACAATGAAATTATTTAGCACACATAAAACACTTAGGAGAGTGCTTGGTGTACAGCAAGGATCCAATAAATATTAGCCATTTCTATTCATGTTTGCTTTTGCGTGTTTCTTTAACTTCAAGTTAGTTATTTTCTTGTGGGACTTTGACTTATTAAATAAAGTTACCATGTGACCTAGAAATACAGCTTTCTGAGTGGGAAAGAAACTGTAAAACATTCCTTTAGTATCTTTATTTCATGGCAAATCACTTGGAAAGAGAAAAAACAAACAGACATCACATTCAGAAAGGAAATACAGATGCCTAATAAATAGTAACTCAGAGGCTGCTTCATCTATAGTGTCCCTGTGTGATACGGTGATTTACAACATAGATTTGATCGTCATTCCTGTTTCTGGTTCACAGCTCCCCAACACGAAATTTCCTAAGTGTTGGGAGCGATAAAGGATTTTTGTGATGTTAATGAGGTGACTTTTGGAAAGCAACCTAGTTGTTTCAGTCCCACCTTCAACCTGACTGCAGGGGTGGGGAGGAGGAAAGGGACTGAAGGTGAGTCAACCAACAGCAGCCAACATTTCACTCAATCACGACTATGTAATGAATGAAACTTCCAGAAAAACCAAAATGAACTGGGTTCAGAGAGCTTCCCAGTTGTTGAATACTTGGAGATGTGAGGAGAGTGGCCTACCCGGAGAGAGCTTGGAAGCTCTATGTCCTTTCCCATATACCTTCTCCTATGCATCTCTTAATCTGACTGTTGTCCCAGAATGAATTTCCAAAACTGTAGAAAGCTTTATAAGAATTTATTGGAGGTAAGTGTTTGAGGACATGCTTGGAAGCAAAACCTCAACTGATTGAAAAATGGTCTAGAGAATGGCAATTCTGAAGCTTACTTAATACACTTATGGTCAAAGGAGGAAATATAAGAAAGATTACATAAATTCTGGTGGTAGAATAAGGAAATGGGAGAAAGCAAAGCAGAGAAATCTATAGGACTGGGTAAAAAAAGAAAATAGAAAGATACATACTTCTTTTACATTGACAGGTACAGGATAGTTGGATTAACATGCAGTATTTTCAGAGCAGAGAGATGGCAATGCGGAGAAGAAGATAGAAATAAAAGGTTTTATGGTCTCATGCTCTGGTGCCAGTAGTTGTGCTTTCACAAGGTCTAGAAAAGAAAATTATGCTGAAATTTTAAAGGTATTTTATCCTAAATGCATAAGAACAGTGGATAGGACTCACTTGAAGATTAACTTTTGCTTAAGGAAGCTGTATGCCTGGGACTGGATGATGCACTATGACCTGCACAGTTAGAAATTTATGATCAGATTTTAGTCTACTATGTTGCCTCTTTTCATCCACACTGTTGATCCATATCCTTTAATATCCTTTGTAAAACAGCAGAAATCTAGTTAGTAAATAGGTTTTCTGAGTTCTGTGAGCCATTCTAGCAAACTAATGAAACCAAAGGAAGAGGTCATAGAAACCTCTGATTTATAGCCAGTCAGTCAGAAGCACAGGTAATAACTTAGGTGGGCAACTGGTATCTAAAATTAAGGGCAGGGGAAGCCAGGATGGCTCAGTGGGTTAAGCACTCACTTTGCAGCACCAGGGACCGAGGATCAAATCCCGGCCCCGGCCCGTGCGGGCCCATGTGCTGAACTGGGGAGTTCCCCTAGTTCAGTTCTCTCTCTGTCTCTGTATCTCTCTCTCTCTCTCTATCTCTCTCTCTCTCTCTCTCTCTCTCTCTCTCTCTCTCTCAAAAACAATTTAAAAAAATAAAAAAATAAAATAAATAAAAATAAAATAAAATGAAAGGCAGTCTTGTGGGATTGAGTCCTTTACTTGTATAATCTGATCCATCTCAGAGTAGATAGTGTCAGATTTAATTCTCAGACATAGTGCTGGTGTCTGAGAGTTGTTTATTAGTAAGGGGAAGCCTATGCGCACACACACACACACACACACACACACACACTGGAATTGAGTCTAGGAACCACTTCCCACTGACATTTTTACAAAGGATTAAGAGAGAATGTGGGATTCCACAGTTTGTAATGGAGGCCTTGACATGAGCCATAAGATTAAATTGGTCCTGAAGAAAATCTTATACCTTTTACTTGAACAGGAAATTGAGAGAGTGATGTGACATTAAGTGAGAAAGTCAAAGTTTGAGGAATTAAATAAACGGATAAAAATGTCAACTCCCAATCACAAGCCACTAACATAACCATTTGGGATCTCACCTGTATCTTTGAAATACCCGTATTTGTGTTTAACACATAATTGAATTATTCATATCAAATGAAGTCAAATTTTACTTTCCCACGCCTAGATAAAGGCAGCTGTTGTAAAGTCTTACATTGGGCTACTGTGAATGACTTGATGAAGTGACATAATTCTTGGCATTTCACAAATAATATCAACTAGAGAAACAATAACTTGAAACTAGCAGAAAATACCAGGGGCAAACTAGATTGCTTTCCTGAGGACTAGCCTGATCAAAGCTAGTGAGGTTTTCTTTGAATTATATTCAACCAAAGGTAAGAAGTGGACTCCAATTTGAGCAATACAAAAAAAGGAGTTGCAAAACAACAGCCAGCTAAAATTCATCCTATAATAGAAGTGAAACAGATTTATATTAATTCAAAGAAGAAGCTCCAAACACTCTAGTTTTCAGATGATATATTAGCAGACCTCCCTCCTAGGCAACTTCTCCAGACTGTATATTATACTGTAAATCACATATTTTTCTCTTGACATTTTAGTATTATCACAGGGGTAATTAAAACTTGAACTACTTGCATAATAGATTCTCATTCAGGTAACTGAAGATAACAGCTGGAATTTTGACTTCTAATGACATGTTTAGGAAGGGAAAGAGAAATGATCCTTGACCAACATGTTGGAATCCCAGGGGGGGTAAAGAGGTTTTCCACAGTTGTAATGAGAAATCTGAGCTCAGAAGAGATTTTAAAACTCATATCTCTGTGAATGTGATAATTTTGTGTTTCAAAGTATTCAACTATGACAGAGTTTACAAATAGCATGGCCCCATAATAAGTATGATAACCAGTATTTATTTTAAAATGTTTTACTGTCCAAAGGATTCAGAATACTAGCTTAAATAAGAATCCTGGGTGACTCCAAAGACAAAGAAATTCTACCCATAACCTCATATATAGAACTCTGAATATATCTTTTTCCATGGTCATAGGGGGACAATGAAACAATGTTAACATAGGAATTTATTTTTCTCTTTTCTTCTTCTTCCACCCACTCCTTTTGGTACTAGATTTCAGTAGTATTTGTATAACTAATCAGATGGTAAAGAAAGTTAGAACACCAATCTAATTAATTCAGATACGTAGATGGAATATACCAGGGATGCCAAAAAACTGTATACACATTTTAAGAGATGTTATCTATGTATTACTTTTTGAAGTTGAGTTGAATTACTGTAGCAATGTATAGTATGACATTCATTCAAAAGATGACATTAATCAAATGTATGATAGCATTACCATGCAGCAGGCAGAACAGTCATGGAAAATGGTGAAAGCATGGTTGTTGCTGTTGGAGAAGCGTAAGACAATTTTGAAGTGGTATTTGAAATTCGAGAATGTTGTGGAAGTACGACAACAATGGAGGTGTTAGTATGCAACAGGACCTTCAACATGCCTAGCAACTGCGTGTGTTCATGATAAGTTTGAGACACATAGTACATTGAAACGGCATGTGCTACATCAGATGTGACTTGTATTCATGTTTTGTTATCAGTATATATTGAGTATTACAATTTTAATACTGTTTATTCCTTCATAAAATGTGTATACATTTTTTGGCACCCTCTGTATATATGAATATCACATGAGTGACACCCGTGTAAGCTCTGCCTTTTGTGTCATCACACTTTGAAGGTTAAGTGGATTTGCTTTGCTGTAATCAAAAAACGCCTATTGACCACTTGTTTTAATTAAAGCACTTTGGAACTACTTTGATGCCAGGGAAGATTCTGCACTTGCTTTGTAAGGAACATGATTAAATAGTCCTCAAAAGTCGAAGTGCATGAGAGTAGAAAAGAATTGGTTGCTTTGGGTTTCTATTTCGTTGAAGCATTAAAAGGGATTAAATGTAGATGAAATATATACAAGTGTTCAGTTTGCAAAATGCTAGGGATTCTTGGAAATGAATTGGGTTGTATCATTGATTTTTCTCAACAAATGAATTAAAAAGTTTAGGGAAGAAAAAAGAGGCAATGAATAGAAGTGAAAGCTAGTGTGCTCACAGATAAAAGTTCTGATGACTTTCTGGGCTTCCCCAAAACTCAGCATTTTCACACAAAAGCCAACATCATGGTCAGACTAACATGCTTATAATTGAAGAAAATTATTTATTTTACTTTTTGCTGTCATTGTAATTCTTCTTCTCTAAGATCAGTTGGAATGCTTGGAGTTTTGTGTGTTTTTGAGGAGAGGTATGAAAGTGAAATCCTCTGGATTCCATATAACAGACATATTTTGAAAATTTTGTTTCTTCATTCTTATTTTAAAAAGCAGAAAAAAATTTTTAATATTTTCAGAGAAGAAAAATATGGTGGCAAGTTTAAAATCACATTTGCTAAAAATATCAATAGTCAAACAAACTGAATGACAAGCAAAAGAAAATAAAATATCATTGTTCATTAAATTTAAATTAAGCACCGACTACATGTTATTTACCATATTTTCTAGTTTGTAGTTTCAGAAAACAGACAAGTTAGACAAGGTCCTGGCCCTTAAGAATATCATTCTTTCAAAGAGAATATATTTAGGTTTTTAAAAATGAGCACCAATTAAAAATCTGAGTGACTTGAATTTAAGGTTATTTGTTGTTTTAACTACAGTAGAACCTATCACTCCAATTTTCTTATTATGACTTTGCCACCAGAATAGAAAAAAACACGGAAAACACATTTAAGAAAAATAACTCAGAATCTGGAAGAGCCAGAATAAAAAAACCTAAGTAAAAATACCTTAAACATAGATTTAGTATTTCATGGTAAATAAATCAAAGACTCTAAACAATTTCTGAGTCTTAACAAAACACATTTTCTTTACTACAAACATTAAGTTTATTGATTCCTTTTCATATCTTTGTCCAGAAAAAAAAAGTGATGCTAGTTTCTGATTGAATAAAGATATATGGTAAAGATTTAAACTTATACATAAATTACTGGTTCTCTTGGTATCAGAAGTATTGATACTGACAATAGGGTAGGGGCAATAAAAAAACTGCAGGCAAGAAAATATTTTGGAGGTGGTGCAGTTAAAGAATTATCTTGGGAAGCCGGGATGGCTCAGTGGGTTAAGCGCTCACTTTGCAGCACCAGGGACCGAGGATCGAATCCCGGCCCCGGCCCGTGCGGAACCATATGCTGAACTGGGAGCTCCCCCAGTTCAGTTGTCTCTCTGTCTCTGTCTCTCTAGTTCTCTCTCTCTCTCTCTCTCTGTCAAAAATAAATAATAATAAAAAGTAAAAAAAAATTAAAAGAATTATCTTAATAAGGTCAGGGTTATTAGTCCTCCCTGCATTTTTGTGGGTAGTGTAATCTTATAAGTATAATGCTTTTCACCTTTTTAAGTTCTTCATTGACCAAGAGAAAGTAAAATCTGAACTTTTAAAGTCTGTGTTCAGTACTATTGCATCTGCTGAGGAATTCAGCTGTGGATTTATCCCCCATTCATTTATCTAAGTCGGTGTCAACAACTCACGTGCTTTCCAGCTTAGTGAGTTTTGAGAACCCAGATCAAATATTCCCAAGCTCAGTTTTATTCTTTCTTGCAGTTGTCATTAAAATGTGAATCACTGTTTTCTTTATATCCTCTATGCAAACCACATTCACCACATTCACATGGTTGGTTGGCTTAAATAAATAACAAATCCACGTCCCCAAGAAATCAAGTAATTCAAAATAGTAGCTCCATTGGGCAGCTTAATAGCTCCAATAGTTATAAGTGAGAGTACAAGTATCTGCATTCTCTAAAGTGTGCATAAACTAAGATAGCCATGAAATTCTGGTCAAGATGATGGAGTAGGAAAAGGCTTTGCTAACTTTTTCCAATGACCACATTAAAAATACAACTAAATTATAAAACAATCAACCATTCAAAGATTAGCTGAACAGTCTTATTTATAGCCTATAACTAAGGCTATAAATAAGAAGCATCCTCAAAAATGGTAGGAGAGGTGAGGTTGCTAAATGGGCAGGTCCCATACGCACGTGTGGCATTTAAAAATTGGGAGGGATATTTTGGCTTCAGAAGTCCCCCCAGAGAAATGAGGGGTTCCAACCTCACCGTGGACTCCCCAGCTTAGAGCACCAGTACCAGGAAGAGACACCCCCCCACAACATCTGGCTATGAAAAATCAGTGGAGATTTTGACCATCCAGGTAATGAAAGGCAGCTAAAAACCCAGATATCCTCTTAAAGAGCCGATGTGCAGACTCTCTCACTCCCAGGAACTCACCGTGAGCTCTGGGAGAAGGACAGAAGCTCAGGAGGTGCCAGAGACATTCAGGAAAAGACTGAGTTGTGTGGCTTCAGGGAGAAAGCTGGAGGGAAAGCCACCATTGTCCCGTCATGAGGCCCTCCTCGGACCATGTAGCCAGCATGGAGATGCCATCTTTCCTGTGTTGAGTCCTCCTCTCACATGGCTAAATATGAACTTACACTGGCTTGGTGATACTACTCAGCCCATCCTGGTAACACTTTGAGACCTCATTTCACCCAAGAAGAACACCTTGGAGCCTGTTTCAGTGGCTTATGGGCAGCCAGTGTTGACCCACACGCAATCTTTCTTGGACACAGAGGCCCCAGGCACTGTGGTCTAAAATTTTTGCAGATTGGCCCTAGGCTTAACATCGATGTCAAATCTGAATCTGCATTAATTTGGTGAACATCACTTGCCCCACACTGGTCACTCCCTGAGATCCCCACTCCACCCGGCTCCTGTATCACATGAGACACTTCCGGGCACTGAACATTATAGACAGAGTCAGGTGACAGAATGACTTTTAGTGCCTGGGCCTCCTGCTGAGCTTTCCCAGGCCCAGTACTGATAGCAGCCATCCTTGGTTTGCAGCGTGACCCTTCCCATGCACCTCCAGGTCTAGCACAAGCAGTGACAAAACACAGATTGCTTTGTAGCATCTACCAGGTAGTCCTGGGCTAGTCACAGGAAGCAGCTGATCTTACCTTACATAGGAAACCCTCCCCAAATGAACCAGAACCAGTGCATCACTGATCAGCTTCAAACCACAACACAATACTACCCGATTAGCTTTACAAATGCCATATCCAAAGGATGGTCTTAGCAGGCACCAGATCCCACTGGGGTAAATATTGCATTTGGGGTCTGCCCACTGCATAGCAACTCATATGCTGTGGTCATGGCCAATCTTCACAGTCAGTAAGCCTGAGAATCAATACCACCCACTGATGTGCCAATAGCAATCAAGGCTCAACGACAATAGGAGGGCACATACAACCCACATAAGGCACGATCCTGGAGCATCTAGGTCGGGTGACCAGGCAGTCTGCGCTACTGGGCCCCACAGAATTCCCACGATATAAGGTTACCCTGCAAAGACTGGAAGATGCAATAGACCTACGTAACACATAAAAGCAAACAGAGAGAGGTAGCCAAAGTGAAGACACAAAAAAGCATGTCCCGAGTAAAAGGACAAGAGAACACTTTGGAAAAAGAACTAAATAAAATTGAGACAGTCTGCCAGATTCAGGATGCTTAAGAAACTCATGAGAATGTTAACAAAGAAACAATAACCATAAAAAAGGACATAGAAACCATAAAAGAAGAACCAATCAGAAATAAATAATACAATGACTGAAATGAAGAATATACTAAAAGGAATCAACATCAGGTTATATAGAGCAGAGGATCAAATCAGTGGTTTAGAAGACAAGAGAGCAGAAAATAACCAATAGGAGCAGCAAAAAGAAACAAGGATTTTAAAAATTAGGATAGTTCAAGGGACCTCTTGGGATAAAAGCAAACATAACATTTGCATCATAACCTCTTACTAGAAGGAGCAAAGAAAGCAAGGGATTGAGAACACATTTAAAGATATAATGATTGAGGAGAGGCCGGGATGGCTCAGTGGGTTAGGCACTCACTTTGCAGCCCTGGGGACTGAGGATCGAATCCTGGCCCTGGCCCGTGTGGACCCATATGCTGAACTGGGGAGTGCCCCAGTTTAGTTCTCACCAGTGGGAGACCCCGGCCCAGTTCCTGCCCTGTGCAGCCCCGCCCACCTGTGGAATAAAACAATGTGGAAAAATTGATGATGTGCAACTATGGAGACTGTTCTGGGCCCTCCCTCTTCTCTCTGTCTCTGTCTCTGTATCTCTCTCTCTGTCAAAAACAATAAATAAATATTTTTTAAAAAAGATATACGGTAATGATTGAAAAATTCCTTAACCGGGTGAAGGAAATAGGATTAGAGTCCAGGGGGCTCAGTAAGTACCGAACAAGATGAACTCAAAGAGGTCCATACCAAGACACATCATAATTACAATGCCATAGGTAAAAGAGAATGAAAATCTTAAAAACATCAAGAGAAAGGCAATTAATTATCTACATAGAGTTCTCCTAACACTGTCAGCTGATATTGCAACAGAAACTCTGCAGGCCACACAAAAATAGCAAAAAATATTCAAAGTGACAAAAAAAGGTTGGGGGTGTGAGGGCAGCTAGAACCATTACCAATCTATCCAGCAAGGCTATCATTTAAAATGGTAAGACAGATAAAGAGCTTCCCAGACAACAAAAAGCTAAAGGAATTAATCATCACCACAAAACCAATATTACAAAAAACAAACAAAAAACAAACAATTAAACAAACAAAAAAATGTTCAAGAAACTTTTTTTAAAAAAGAGATGAAGGGAAGAACATAAATATGAATAATAAAATGGTAACAACTACTTACTTATCAATAATCACTTTAAATGTAAATGGACCAAATGTTCCAATAAAAAGACACAGGGTAGCTAAATTGATAAGAAAACAATATCAATACTACAAGAATCCCAATTCAGTTGAAGGACTCACACAGAGTGAAAGTAAAGTGATGAAAAAAGATATTTTATGCAAATGCAAACAACAACAAAAAGTGCCAGGTAGCAATACTTATATCAGACAAAATAAATTTAAAGCAAAGGCTATAAGAAGATATAGAGAGGGATATCACATAATGATAAAGAAATAAATCCAAGAGGATATAACCCTTGTAAACATTTATGCATACAACAGCGGAGCATCTAAATACATAAAGCATATATTAACTGGCATAGAGAGAGACACATTGACAGTAAGACAGTCGTAGGAGTCTTTAACACCTCACTGACATCAATGGTCAAATCTTCTTCACAGAAAATCAATAAGAAAAAAGTGGCCTTGGGGGAGACGGGATGGCTCAGCAGGTTGAGCGCTTGTTTTACAGCCCTGTGGACCAAGGATCAAGTCCTGGCTCCAGCTCATGTAGACTTATGTGCTGAGCTGAGGTCTGCTTCCCATGAGAGAGGCCCCCCGTTTGGTTCTCACTGGAGCAAGCTTCCTATGTGGGAGGCCCCAGTTTGGCTCCCACCCCAGGTGTGCCTCCCATGCAGGGGGCCCCTGGCCAGTTCCTGCCCTGGGCAGCCCCTCTGCCACCAGTGGAATGAAACCATGTAGAAAACTAATGATGTGCAAATATGGAGACTGCACTAGGCCCTCCCCCTTCTCTCTGTCTCTCTGTCTCTGTCTCTGTCTCTGTCTCTCTCTCTCTCTCTGTCAAAAACAGTAAAATAATAAATAAATCTTTAAAGTGATGATGACTTAGAAACAAGGAACAGAAAAACAATATAGGCAGTAAGAATATATACTGGGGGGAAAGCCGGGACGGCTCAGCGGGTTGAGCGCTCACTTTGAGGCCATGAGGACCGAGGATCGAATCCCGGCTCCGGCCCAGGCAGGACCCACATGCTGAACTGGGGAGTTCCCACAGTTTGGTTCTCTAACTGTCTCTGTCTCTGTCTCTCTCTCTATCTGTCAAAAAGTAAAATAGAAATAACTATGCACTGAAGA